>JAQBSW010010381.1:0-24503 GCA_029291075.1 Eudiplozoon nipponicum
GTAAGCTTTCGATCATTAATGTCAATTGAGTTTAGCCTGTCTAATCATCCAAATTATAACGATATGTATTCTTATGTTTAGTAGCCATCACACACACACACACTCTCTTTTAACACTCAACTATTTGGTGATGTACTTTGTTTTTGCACGATCTGCTTGACAACAGGATGTCCAATATTCGGTGCTTAAGCGCTTCCTTATTTGTGCACAGTGAACCAACAGAGTGTATTCCCAATGCTGAGTGTTCACCTGTATAATGAAGCCCTTTATTAATTTTGCACATCCGACACTCTAACCGTATCATTTACTGCTAATCATATTAACAAAATTGATTACAATTCTATTCGTAGTGTGGCCAAACTTAACCCCAACAAGTATGGGAAGTTTTAATCCGGGCAGTGTTTGCCAGATTGTCAGCTCAGCGTTTCTTATTCACCTCCCCAACTCGGACATACCTTGTTTCAATGCATGCTGGACTGAGTTACAAATCAGCCACAATAAAATGTCCGACTTGATTTATTAGCCGTGTTGTGATGCCTCTATCAAATCCCTGCCAACTGTGCGTTTCATTTAATTGAAGTAGAAGTGACTTCTCCGACTGGAGATAACTATGTAGTGCGCTGATTAAACATCAATCAAAAGCAGGCGTTTTTTATATATTTAAAACAATGTTCTCCAGAAATATTTGTTTAAAAACTTACCGCTGATCAATACTTTTACGGAGAACTTCAAATCACACTTTGGTTTAAAAGAGATCAATTATTCATTTAAAAATTAGGCTTGACGTATTGAGTAACCTGTCAAATCGTGTAGGACCTACAGGGCATGCCAAAATCAGGCTGGACAAACGGTTTAAGTTCACGAACGCATGCCCAAAGTGGCAATTGCCAAACCATCTGTATGAGCCAACACTACGCCACGTAGCGATTACATATTTAGGCAAGTGCTGTGGAGCATCAGTTGTTCAGGATCGTTTTTTCCCACAATTTTGTCGAAATTCGGTAATGGCGTTGGTATATAGCGTGCATTCTGAGTGGCATTGTAAAATAATTAAATTGAATTAGACTTAACTGAGTTTTAATTAGGCACATGTGTGTGGCAGATTGAAGCTCAAAATTGCTACATAACAAATGACCAAATATTGGTTATAGAACTGGCCTCAACTGATGAGTTGAAGTGAGCACATTAACGCGTATGAACACGAGATCATGTTGACTTCGGCATATCATTGTAATCCCTTGGCATACCTAGCGCGAAATTGTTTAAGTGTTAATTCTCCGCAACCAAGATAATATATTTATTATAGAGCTCCATTGCGTAAAGTCATCACTATCACGAAAATGGGATGACTGATGTCAATCGATCGCAGGGTATTGCATTGGCTAATACTACACCTCTTTAAATCAAGTTTGCGAACTTCAAATAAACACCAAACCCATCGTATTTGACCAGTCGTCGAACAACCGCCAGTCGCAACGCACTTTGTTCTGATGTTCGACGACTGGTTAAATACAATGGGATTGGCGTTTACTTCAAGCTCGCAAACTTGATTTAAAGAAATGTTACCATCACCCGCGTAATCAATTATTGTTTAATTTTATTGTCTATACATATTTACATGTGTGTGTAGCGAAAGCTACAAACATCTAATGTTCGTGACTGCATAGAAATTGTGCAGGCGACATTTCCAGTCACGTACAATGTATGCGAGACTGCTAGAGGTGAGAGCTTTTGATAGAATCAGCATTAGAGACTAATTTTACTTGGGCTAATCTAATTAACCTGCATTTATGATCAAAGACGGAATAAGTGGAAGCAACCCAATAGAATTTCGTGAATACAATAAAAATGTTCAAAAGCACACTGACAGAATCAGCATAAAAGTCCAAACTCACTAAGAGAATCAGCCTAACGGAAAAAAATGAATTGACCGAATGCCATAACCATTCTATTGTGAATATTAAGGGAAATTGTAAAATAAACTCAACTTACTTGAGCGAATAAAACAAAAAAAACTTAGAATTGTGAGTACTGACGGACTTCGTACAACGAACTCAACGTACTTGTGCGAATACAATAGGCCGGTTATAGCCGGCCCTCCTGGAATCTGCATGGATGACACAATAACTTGAGAGAATACAGTAACTCCGTCTTCTGAACACTGGAGAACCTGACATAAGGTGTACAACTCAATCGGGACAATACATAACTCTGCTTTCATATTGAAATGGTAATTAGAATAAATATTCATTGAAACCTTGTCTAGTTTTCATTTCTAAACACATCTCTTTCCATTCCTTAAAGTCAAGTTTGCGAGCTTCAAGTAAAAACCAATCGCATTGTATTTAACCAGTCGTCGAACAATATAGTAAAACTACTGCCACCTTCCATGGTCATCATCAGAGTTCGACGGCAAACTGACTAGCGAGGATCAAAACGCATTATATATATTCGGGAAGCATAGTTAGATCTCTTTCCAAATCGCAAAACTCTAAATAATGATGGATTATTAAATCTCACATAAAGAAATCGGTATATTCAATCCAACTTAACTAAGCAAATAAAATAACCAGTTATATTGCGCATTTATGGAAGCAAAAGAATAGCCAAACTCACTAGGGCGAGTAAAATAATCATGCTTCGATGAGGACTTCGGGACAAAAACTAATGGACCTAGCTCACCTGTGAAAATATTATTCACCGTTATCAAATGAGAAAAACGTTTCAAATTAAAATTCTAAGAAATAATCTCTAGTATCGCTGTCTGCACACATCTTTTTCCAAATTGGTTTTGCCATTACAAAAAATGACGGGTCATCAGGGTACGTCTAGGTGAGATGGCTATTGAGGAAACTGACGGTGTCATCATAGTAGATGTTACTATCTTCTGCGAGTACGAAACCTAGTTTGTATACCAATGGAATGATCAGAATAATTGTCCAAGGTAAATATGCCACGATTGTCCTTCAGGAAACAAATCATACAAATTCAAAAAATCTCAAATTATGATTGAGTAACAACTCTAGGCCATTTGAGACGATCTACTTGATAAAATGCATTTACTATCTTATGCAAATTTTAGTTCATGCTGAAGATATATATATATATATATATATATATATATATATATATATAAGAGTTTAATAGAGATTATTATAAATATATGTTGTCCTTAGAAAACTAAAAATAGCATTACTTAGCAAAAATAAATCATCAAAGAAGCCAGATTAATACTAATTGGTTTCAAAGCACTTTGTCTTTTTTGCAATATTTCGTTTCTTTTTTAATGCACTTTTCACTTTAGGATACTGTTTATATCTGTTATTTATCCTTATTAAAACTAAATTTTCCTAAATATATTATTTTAATAGTTCATTGATTTACATAATTTTAACCAGTTTCTTTATTTTTTTCATTATTTTATCTTTAAAACTTCGTTGCATTTTTGTTTTCTAATAATTCTTAATCAACAGATTGTTTTCCACCTAACAATTAATGTGTCTTTGGTATAATATTGTCTTCTTTTTTCTTCCTATTAGCTTGTGAATTCACCCCATTAATTAATATAGTTACGTCAGTGTCAGTTCTGTTCACTGCTTGAGAGGGACTTCTTTCATGAGCAGTTGAGTTTATTGATTTGTGGGTTAAAATAACATATTTGTCTGTAACCAAACAGGCAAATCAATTTTAAGTATAATTCAACAACTTTTATTCGCATGAACTGCTAAAGTATTACTCACTGATGAAAGGCATAACATTGTTGTAGGGTATTTACAGAACAACGCACCTTCTGTGTGTTTATAAAAGCAATAGTGTGTGTATGCTTAAATTTGTTTAAATCTGCTTTTGTGAGTTTTGTGCTGTGTATAGTTGCCTGAGGATTGTGCTGGAAAAGAAGCACCGAAACGTCGCCAATAAACAAAGATGTGATAGGATCGCATTTCCATTGGGACGAATACAAACCCAGCACCCGATCGAAGACAAAAAGGAAATGGAAATTGTGATCAATCGGATGTTTGTGAAACTGTTGGTTCAAAGCGACAACCCGCGAACGCAAAACGCGGCGGTTCAACGTATGAAGCTCACACTACGCAAAAATTCAAAAGATGGTTAACTTAAGATAATTTAATTAGTTCTTATTTTACGGAACAAAGTTTTGACATACATTGTCTTCGGGCTTATGTATATTTATTATATATAGTGAATTGGCTTTTAAATCGCATTGTCGAAGACTGTTATGAAGTTAGCTTCACTATTGAAGGTTAACACATTCGTAGAGGAGATTTTACTGTCTAATTTTCCCACATTCCTCACCCAAATGTAAAGTGGTTAAAGGGCGTAATACCGGCTCCTACTGATGAGTCGCCAGTAAGCGCGAAACGAATGTGCATGAGATTACACTTTCCGTTCATGCTGTCTTTAGTTTAGCCTTCTTGTCATATGTGAACTAATTTCTTACTAGGTGCACAACACCTAATACATAATTGTGAATGAATTGTCTTTTCTAATTGTACAATGCTTAACCTATACTAAAAAATGTGTGCATATAATGAACTGGTGCTTATATCAAGATAGCAAACTTGATTTAAATAATTCTTATCATCGCCCGCGCAAGCAACGTTCGTTTACTGTGAAGTAATCAGTTAAATTTAATTAATTGTACCTGTAAGTTCATATATGTTATATTTAGGGGAATTATAGTGACCTCTTATGGCACATTTCAAACTAATTGTTTTACACTAGCATCGTTAAACGTTTTTTACAAGTGATCTCCCTGATGTGGAAGGGGGCTTCGTATACACCAGTCGCAAAATCCTTTCGGGTTAAGCCTTCAAGATTTAGTAAAATAATTAAATCAATTTAGATAATAATTAAAATTAAATTGGGGCTAGAACTGGAAATTTATAAAATTACCTACTGAAAAGTAGATAGATTTTACTGTAAAGGTTACGTTATATTACACTGTGTAAGGAGCCAAAGTTAATAGACAATAAGATAAGGAATAATAAATGATGAAATTATAAGGTAATTCTAAAATTATTTGAGAGATCGTTAATTATTCCTTTCCTGTCATCTTCAAGGTAATGCAAATCTAAAGTTCTTACTCTTTTAATTGAATGGATTTCAGATTGTCATTTGTGCAACATTCGCTTCTTACCGTTGTTTAATCTGTGTTAAAAACCGGAACTAGTGAAATTTCTACGACTGTTCAATCATTGCAATACCTCTCGACTTAATTTAAATGAATTGTCTAATCAATCTTGTCGTTATACGAAGAAAACTTTTTTATATCTGTATATATAAATAAGTGTTTTTTCTCTACTGTTTGACTTGCAGGATCTAATTTATTAACCCGTCCATATTTGCATAAAGTCCTACGTTCCCCCCTTTTTACCTCAATTTGGCGCATATTTTCACCTACATACGTGAGGTTACAAACCTCGCATGGAATTTTGTGCACTCTAGATGTGCCTAACGGTTTCGAATTTTAGCATTTAAAATATTGGATTATTATCAAGGTTGTGGTCTTGATATAAGCACCTGACCCATTAATTACTTGCATATGTCAGTATAAACTAAGAATTGTATAGTGTAGAAAAAGTAATTCATCCATTACTATACAATTCTTAGTTTATACTGACATATGCAAACAATTAATGGGTGAGGTGCTTATATCAAGACCGCAACCTTGATTGTAATAATTATTATCTCACCGCTCGCGCAACCAATGTTCGTTTAATTATATAGAAACTTTCATGCCAATTCCACTTCCCCATGTAGTGTGGTGTCTGTTCAGGGATGACAGATTTGGGATGGTTAGTTAAGTAAATGTTTGTTTAAAGATATTGGATTGTTTTAATGTGGTTTGATGTTGTATTTCGATGATAACATTTTTATTTTCCTGCCAAGTTTGTAATCAGGTATTATCATGACATTCCGATCCTCATTTTTTTCTGTTTCACTTCATTTTCTTTCAGCTGTAATTAAATTTATTTATGACTTTCACAATCATTGCTTCTTGTAACTTTAGAGGTTACCAATTAACCCTGAGTATTTATCGCTGTCTACCGAATTCAATCTCCCCATGTTTTGTATATGTTTCTCTGAAGCTTCTAATTGTCATCGATTTTAAGCTACCGAATTTCATTTTGTAGGGTTGATTTGACTTGAAATTGAAAAGAGTAAGTTTCATCCTATAAACATTCATTCATAATTCTGAGTCACTTCTAATCAGGTGGACATCCAAAGATGGGAATTACCCACACGGTTGCTTACCACTCGTAAATTTGAGTTCACACAGTTAATTGACTATGTTTAAGAAATTTATCATGTCGTCTTCCTCCTCGCTGCAAATGACTTATAAGTCATCCAAGAAACGCATTTGAAGTTTGGCATTTCGGGTGCCATATCTAAGAGGGTTTCTTCTATGCAATGCATGAAAATATTTGTTATTGGAAGCGACAGTCGTTGTCCCATTGGAACACCTTTAATTTTCTTAGAATATTTCAATATAACTAGAAAATAAGTAGAGGTTCTACATTTGTTCATCGTCTTCATAGCATTTCACATACTTCTAATTTTACCTAGTGACAATTCGGTAAATGTTGAAAGAATTCCATTGCCACGGACACTTGTTTCAATGTTTTCTTCAATACATCAGTGATAAAAGCACTGGACTATTTTCAGCGTTTCTTGGTGGATCAACCGGAAGTATTAGAAGGAATTCGAATGACGGTGAGACATAACAAACATATGATGACCATAAACATGCCTTCTAATTATTTTATATGTAGGAGAGAAATTTATAAGAAAATTAGTACCGTTTCAATGGATCAACCATTGCCAGTTCCTAGAGCAAATATCTTCATACATTACGTGAGAAATTACCATAAGATGTTGCACACCTAAGTCGCAAAGGCTATGTATGGTTCTTGGATGATATATTAGTTAAATTCCAGTAAATTCAACTTTATGAATAGGCAATTAGTATCCTGGCATCAACAGAAATAAAGTAGGGTGATTGAATAAGATAGTCCGCGAGAAATAATCAGTGCTAATGGGTACACTATTAAGTTAATAGAAGCAACTTAGATGAGCGTCATGTCTGAATTTAAATCAAGTTTGCGATCTTGAACCAAACGCCAATCACATTGTATTTAGTCCGTCGTCGAGCGAAATAACAAAACTACCGCCAGTCACACGCACTGACGCGTTTCGAACTTCCATGATCATCATCAGAGTACGACGTCAAACTGACTAGCGAGGATCGATCCGCATTGCATATATAGGGAAATAGAAAATTAGATATGCGGCTTTCACCTCTAGCAATCTCGCATACATTGAATTTGACTGGAAATGTCGGCTGCACGATTTCAGTGCAGTCACGAACATTAACTGCTTGCAGCTTCCGCCACAAATAAATATACATAGATAGGCAATACAATTTAACAATAATTGATTGCGCGGGTGGTGGTAACAATTCTTTAAATAAAGTTTGCGAGCTTCAAGTAAGCACCAATCCCACTGTATTTAATCAGTCATCGAACGAAATAGCAAAGCTACTGCCAATCACACATACTGACGCGTTTCGACCTTCCGTGATCATCATCAGAGTACGACGGCAAACTGACTAGCGAGGATCAAACCGCATGGCATATATGAGGAAAGCAAATTTAGACATGCAACGCTACTAGAAGCGAGAGCCGCATGTCTGATTTCTGCTTTGTCCAATGTTTTCTAAAAGTGGCTTTATTCATTTTTTCATTTCAATCTTCCTTAACATTAAAAAAACTGCCTTTAAGAAATCAGAACTCGAGTGTGGTTTACAAAAATTGATTTAATTTGCTTTGATAGGCGTACATATCCGAATGCTTAAAAACAAAAAGGTGCGTGAAACTTGATTACTCGTCTGGTTTAAATGTACACACTTCAAGTTGTTGTTCGTCTGCAATACATTTCGGTCACGACCCTCGCTTTAGCACATTTGTTGCACTACCCCTGATTAGAATTGTAGTAGCAAAGCAACACGTGAATCTACCGATGCTGCTAACTGTAACAGTGAATCATCCAACATTAGCAGATTGTAGATGAGATATGAACAGGTGAAGTTAGCATTGAAGTCAATTGTGATTGAAGCCGCAAAAACTTGTTGAATGTAACATCAGGTGTACCGCTGTTCTAACTTTCACCCCGCCCCTCCCCCCTAACACCACCTCATTCGAGGCAAAATTAGATGAAATAAAATCTGATGAGTTGATCTGGTTATGTCGCGTATCTGTATCGAGTTTTTAAATAAGGTAGTGACAGAGACTCGAAATCTGCATGCAATAAAGTTAAGTGTAGAATAAAGTTTGTGAACAGAACTCTGGTTTGCTATGTGACGAAAATGACCGCAAATATGAAAAAATATTAAAGATGGCTAATTTAACACCATTACTTGTGTGAATGGCAATAAAAAAGCCACGTTATCACAAGACAACTCGATTCCGAGAACGAATGATGACTGCAATTCACATCGCATCACAGTTGAACAACAATTATGGTAAAATGTGTGTAACTTGCTCACAGAGAAATAGGTAAACAAGTTTGCAGAGCTATCGCTCCGTGAATGAGTCACTTCTGAGGTGGATCTAGCAATTTGGCGACGAGTTGGATCTGTTAGGCGAAGACTGGGCAAGAGCTATAGCTGAAAAGGAATGAAGTCCAGTGCCAGACGTAGAAACGGTCTGCCTGTCGTTTGCAAAGCTGGAGGTGTTTGGAGACACCGACACGTTTGTATCTTCGACGTGTGAATGGCGATTAAAAGCACCATGTGAAGGCCATATACCCGAAAACGGGGTGATGTCGGCATCCAAAGATGCGCTTGTCACTGCCAGAGTGTCAGACTTCTGTTTTAACAGAGGCAATGCGTCAGAGAAAACACTGCCAATCCAGGGGATGGCACTCACTTCTGGAGTGTGTGTACTTTTGAAGCCTCGCCTAAAACCCACCGGACTAGTGGATCCAAGAGCCACGGACGGAGCATCTATTTGGCTGGGCGAAGGCATTTGTATGATCTCTGTCCTTGCAGACCTCATCTGATCAGTTCCATGTTCACTCCACCTAAAATTGTGAGGTTCGTTATTTGGTGTCTGTTGTCTCGTCATTGAGCCCAAACAGGCAAATAAACGGGAAGCATTTTGTAGTTCTGAGTCGGGGGCATATCGAGAGTCTGGGTAATTTGTCGGGGCACTGATTGCATTCACCTGATCTCCTGCAATGCTAAAATCTGAAGATGTAAGAAGAGACCCTGGCTGAAACTTTGTTTTCCGTTGGTGGTGTCTTTTATGGTGGCGTTGATTTCGATCTGGTGTCGTTCCATTCTGCTCGCCAGGTGTAACGTGCCTATTCACATTGAAAGCGGCGGTTGCATGGCAAATATCCAATTCGTCTTTCTCGTCCTCGTCATCTTGTTGGCTGTTATTATGCTCATCATGTTTACCTTCGTCTATCTCGTTCTCATCGCCGTAGAGCCAAATGCCGTCACTATCGTGTGTCGCCGGACTATGTGCCACCGATTCCGGCCTACTACTGCTATCGCCACTTCCGGCATTGTCGTGTTTCGTCGGCGTTGAAGGTGAAAAGTAGTCTTCTCCATCCAGTTCGTCGTAACAAGAGACTCCAGCTCTGACTGAGGCATGCAAACTGGTGCCCGCACCTGTTAGACTACTCAGCAACGGCGGATTCAGTACACAATTCGGCATTGGATTTCTTCGACCAATCACTCGTCCTGGAAATGTGGAAAAAGAAAAACAGGAGAGTATAGGAAGAGAAGAATTATGTGATCGCTACTCGGCGTCGCATTTCTTTTTACAAATAAATGGTTTGATGTAAATCAATTTAAAAATAATTGATTGCGCGGGTGGTGGTAACAATGCTTCGCAAATCCAGTTTATGGAGTTTGAAGTAAACACTTCCTATTGTATTTAAACCATTAAACAACATAACAGTACTACCATTAAAACGGCACTGATGTATGACCTTCCATGATCATAGGATGACGCAAACCGACGCACGAGGATCAAATCGCATTGAATATGTATGGAAATCAAATATAGATATGCAGCTCTCACATCTAGCTGTCTCGCATACATTGAACTTGACTGGAAATGTCGGCTACACAATTTCTATGCTGTCACGAACATTAACTATTTTCAGCTTTCGCCACATATACATATATAGGCAATACAATTTAATAATAATTGATTGCGCGGGTGGTGGTAACAATTCTTTAAATCAAGTTTGCGAGCTTCAATGTTCGTGTCTGCATAGAAATTGTGCAGCCGACATTTCCAGTCAAGTTCAATGTATGCAAGACTGCTAGAGGTGAGAGCCGGTTATCTAAATTTGATTTCCATATATATGAAATGCGGTTTGATACTCGATAGTCAGTTTGCCGTCGTACTCTGATGATGATCATGGAAGGTCGAAATGCGTCAGTGTGTTGCGGCTGGCGGTAGTTTTGTTATGTTGTTCGACGACTGGTTAAATACAATGGGTTTGATGTAAATGTTGGATACCAGTCAAAGGTAACCAGTCTAACCTTGCCTAGCAAGCGTAGTTATCATCTCGTATCCAAAATATGCAATCTACCTGACTCCTGACAATAGATAAGTCGCCTATAATCTGAGGCCTGTTCTATTTTATCATTGCCCGATCGGCCGAAGAAGGTTTCGGATTCAGGGGTATCCTTCATCTAAGTGGTTAGTTGTCTAAGGCTAACGAGTCAAAAATCGCACGAATAATCTAATGTTATGGCTTTAAGAAACATCATGCTCGCCTCTTCCGCGAGCCTCAGCGGATCGCCGCGGCTTAGGCATGAGCTGGAATTCGCATGTGAATAGACGCAAATCTATCTATCCCACGAACTGAACAGTAAGCATGTGTGTACGCAAGTAAAAACTTATCGAAAAATTTACTTACTCGATGAAAATAGAACGTTATCTTGATACGCGACGTTATCAAATATTGTTTCAGATTAAGGCAATGCAAAGCATTTTAGAATGAGAGTTTATTATTTTCATTACAATACCTTTGATTGACTCGCGAACACTTGTTCAAGAGCAAATTTGGTAACGATGGAGAGGAAGTTTATAGCTGTGATCATGTTGATGATCATAACGGCGATGATAATGATGATAACAATGATAATGAAGATGATGATAATAATGATGATGATAATGATAATAATAATAATAATAATAATAATAATAATAATAATAATAATAATAATAATAATGCTTATGATGATAATGAAGATTATGATAATGATACCGCTGATAATGATGAAAATTTTGATTATGGAGATAATGATAATGATTAAAATTATTACAATGAAGATGATGAAATTGATAATGATGAGAAATTATAATTGTTATGATGATAATGGTGATAATGATGATTACGATGATTATTATAATGGCGATTATGTTGATATTGATGATATTGATGATAATGATAATGATAATGATAATGATGATGATAATAATGATGATTAACAAACGGTTGAATTAACGCGTGTCACTCACCGCAACCATCGTCGACAATTACCGCGTTGTCGGGCAGCCTCTTGTTCGAGTGGCTAATATGCAACCGCGGATTTGGGTTCGCAGAATGACGATTTCGACTGCGCCGGGAGCTGAACCACATGTTGCAGCCTTTAATGGTGCATTTGTGCATCTCGCGTAGGTGCACCGCACTGTAATGTATTTTCAGCGCACCTGTTAACAGCAACAACCAATACACAGAAAATAGCACACAATCGCAGTGATTAGAGCTCACGTTAGTAGAGACGCGCGCACAGACGCCACCTCTCGAAGCACGAATTTCGCAAAAGTGAGTTTAACAAAAAGAGATTTAAACTAAAAAAATGGGAGTTTGATAAGTTCCTTTATCACGTGCCATAAATAAATCGGAAGGGTTTACAAACTGCACAATCTTAGTTCGTAAGTTCCATTTGGCATGTGAATGTGGTTTTCCCCGACTTATTGGCAATGCGGGCTTCTCAAAGGTCATACACACCGAAGAGTACTGGCTGTCATAGTGAGACGACTATGCAAAAAACGACATCTATTCACGTTTGTTAGGAAGGTCAAGACACATCAGTATGTGCGACTGGTTAAATAAAGTGGGACTGGTGTTTATCACAAGTGCGCAAGGAGTTTACGCCTATGCAATAGTTATGTAGTACAAGTCTGGATTCACACAGGGGCGCAATTCAGGATGAAACGTTAAAAACGGTGTCATTATTGCAACACAACTTGTTACGCGGCAGGGTTTTATCGGAATAGCAGGTGCTACGATTATTTAAATCAAGGTTGGCATCTTGATTTGAACACCTGAACCATCATGTACGTGCATTTGTCATTATAAACTAAGTATTATACAGTGTGGAGAAGGCAATTCATCCAGTAGGACGGTTGCGTCCTTATTGGAAACTCACCACGAACTGTCAAGACTTTGCCGTGGACAAGGCTCGAACCTGGGTACCCCTGCTTCGAAATCTGGTGCTCTAATCACTGAACAAATGCAATTCACGAACTACACCGTTTTCGTACTTATTGGACAATCATCCGTGATTCTTTGGCAATTCATCGCCTTCGCCACGAAAGCGCTGATTTGGTGACGTAATAGATGAGCTGCAAGCCATCAAAAGTATGGTCCCGGGTTCGAATTTGATTCCGCGGCAACTTGAGGAACGAATAATCATTATATATATATATATATATATATATATATATATATATATATATATATATATATATATATATATATATATATATATATATATATATTCACGTTTCCAATTGTTCCACATCACTTTGCCGAATATATTTAATTGGTTCGAGGCCTTGTAACGGCTTCTTCTGGTGATTATTCTGACTTATCGAGGCTTATTTTGTTAGACTATCGTATTACCTAACATCTGAACTACTAGTATTATTTGATTCTAAGGAAAGCATTTCCCGTAAATGCAGAAAGCAATTTGTTAATGGACTTAATGTGTTGTTCACGTGTGCCCTGTTGCTATAAGATCTTTATGGGGTTTGACATTTAATATAGAACTTATTTCTCTATTTCTTTGCATTTAAAATGTTTTGTCTATGCGTTGGCCATCATGACTTTATTGAACAAAATGACATTCGTGACCATTAAAAGCAATATAGGTTTAGTCAGAGAGACAGCTCACCTTTATCACAAAACGATTTTTTACACGTAGTGCAAAGCACACGTTTCTTGCTACGCTGTGAACTGCTGTTTCCACCGGCTCCTGGCCCATTTCCCCCGCCTGTGCTGTTTTGCTCCGGCTGGCTGGCTTTTTCGTCGTCCTTGTGTGTGGACGATGTTGTGATAGCCGAGAGTTGCGTGTCTCTATTCGGTGACACGATGTCCTGAGGAAAATATTCACCACAAGACTCATTCAAGCTGCTGCTGCTGCTGCTGCTGAAATAACCTGTGCCAGTCAACTTGGCTGCAGTTGCAACGTTATCTGTTCGCGCACTTTTCAACTTTAGAGCTCCACCATCGAATGCATTTAATTGTGACGAACTAAATAAGGGATTGGAAGCTGAACAGGCAGAGGAACTCGAAAAGGCCGATGAGGAGGAACTAATTGTTGGGTGTTTCATCTGCGCCACTTGCCTTGCTCTAAGGCCGCCGGTTATTAACTTGGTCGGATTATACGAATTCAATCTGCTCATCTTTGCGCCGGAAGCATTTCTGACCTCGGTGCTAAGGTTTGAGCTTCGTAGGGCATTGCACTGCTGAGATTTTCGATTTACAGTCCCTGAAATTGTCGACGGTTCACTGTTTGAACATGAAGTCGATGACCGGACTGACACAATTGTTGGCGGTTCGGAGGTACTGACAGGAAGGCTAGACAACAAATCATATGGGCGCCTAGAAGAGTTTAGAAGTAAGTCGCCTCGCAATGAAGAAAACCGTAATAGGTTAGCGGGTGAGAGGAAACTGCCAGGCTTATCGATGCTTTTTTGTGTCGGCGATGATGATAAAAATGGCAGGTTGGTGGCTGATGGTTTGGAAAATCCACCGTTACTTTGAGGTCCGTTTAGTTGGCTGCAACTTGTAAAACCTTTCATCGTTGTCAGCGGATCTGAGGCAAGTTTGGAGGAAGATGGAGCAGCGGGAAACAAAAAATCAAACGGAGGTGATCGCAAACCCAGATTAATTGGTAGAGGCTGGCACGTAGTCGATAACGTCTGATGCTCCTGTTCCCCTGAGGGGTCAAAACTCTTTTCGCACACCGAGTCCCGGTACTGCTGATTTCTGAACTGCGCGTATTGGGCGCTGTTCAGCATAGCTGCAGCTGCTGCAGCCAAGATCCCGTGGCTATTTGGCAGTTTTGCACAAGGTAAGTCGTTTGCAGAGTTAAACTCTGTTGACTTTAACTCCTGCGGGAAACTGGAAGTTATGTGCTTGAATGGCAGCATAAGGGTGTTCAGAAATGTGGCCCCATCATGATTGTTCAAGTTGTATTCTCCATCTCGTCTGTTTACGTTGCTTTGGCTGCAAGAAGCGGTTGCAGTACCACTGTTAGACGCGGCAGCAAGCTTAGTCGTCGAGCCGTGCGGAAACGATTCACTTTCGCTGATATTTTGACCCATTCTATTGAACAGGTGCAAAGCGGAGGCGAAATTTTGGCCAGGCTCAATTTTACCCCTGTAATCTGGCGAAGGATTCGGTGAAATATCGCGATCAAACCTAGATCTATCATTCGATGCCACATCGTCAATGTTGAACGTGGCCGAATTGTTCCTAAAACTGTCTGATTTTATGCATTGTGTGGGCGTTTTTGGTATATTTGCATACTGAGATGTCGGATGGCCTTCGAGATTCGTCAAACTGTGCAAGTTTCTATCCGTTGGTGAGATTTGAGAGTGTTTCAGTTGACTTGGATCGCAGCCCGCTTTCGCGGCATTGCCATGCCATTTTGGCGCAAGCATTAGGTTGTTCCTCTTTTCTTCATCTCCACCGTCAGTCCCATAATTGTGCATGGATGATGCATCACGAAGAGCCTCTGTGGCGGCTAGCCAATTCGAAGCTTCTAGAGAACTACGCAGCGCGTTCAAAGCCAATGAGGCATTTGCTCCGTCTCGGCCTAATGCTTTGTTCGATTCTAGACGGCGGTCTGCGTCATGCAAAAGCAAAGGCGACTGCCAATTAGCGCGAGACGTCTGGCCGGGAAGTGGTGAAGCCAGGGCTGCCCACCTGTCAATTCTTGAAGTAAGCATCGTCATTTGCGGATCACTGAATTTCTCACTCGGTATAGCGACTTCTTCGCTGTTTCTTGAACACGGCTTGTGTCGGATTACCTCTGAATCTGCAAGGTGGACACCTTTAAACGTGTGTGACGCAATACTTGCAGTTGACGCAGACTCTGGTTTCAACATCAACAGTGGGTGCAAATTCGAGAGAGGCAAGTTAATTGAATTCGGCAAATTGTTGTCTGGAAGGTGAACTGTGGGATTTTTATTTCCGTGTAAACTGTTTAAATTTAAACCCGAAGATGATGACGCCGTTAATGAATTTGTCACTTCGTCGTGTTTGGGATTTTGTTCGCCATTTGAGATCTCCTTTTCGAATGGTTGTGAAAAAGACCCCGAATTCGTCATTTTGGCCAAGTTTTGGAGAAACAGCTTTGCGGTAGATTCGTAATTAGCGAAATCTGCATCCGATTCACGGTAACAGAAAAAATGTTGCAGAAAATGTTTAGAAAGTGTTAATTGATGCTTCATATGTTGGTTTATTTAATTGGGGCAATTTCTTTCTAAATTGAATAATCATAGCTTTATTATAAAGGCCGTTTCTAGTTTGTTGGAAAAACGAGCTAAAAAATTATCACATTTGTGTAATTCTGCTTTTGTGAGCACTTTGACCGTGTGTGTGTGTGTGTGTGTGTGTGTGTGTGATTAGAGGCCTGAGGATAGTACGAGAAAAGCTGTTCCGAAACATAGCCAGTTAACGAAGGTTAAATCGCGCTCCATTTCCAGTGACTTGTGTGAACGATGTTGACGCCTTCGGAAGAAAGGCAAGAATCCACCTCCAACCTAAACGAAGACGTAACATATGCGTACTTTGAAATGGAGATCAATCGCATCTTTGCAAATCTGAGAGTGCAAGGCGACGACCCGCGGCAACACAACTCGCGATGAGTCAACATAAGTAATATTTATTTCTTATTTGCTTCTCATGCATTGCTTACGTTTTCGACAAATCAACGCCAACTTCAAATGTACCTTATTAATGTGCGTGTGTAAATTGTTCATCAACTAATGCTGACCGATCCACCAGTTTGTCAAAACTCCGGCATGAAGGTCTGTTGGAAACTTAATGCAGATTCGGAACTGATTGGTAAATAGACGTGTTCAACTGCGCTGTACAGTATTTAGAACACGTACATTTGTTCGACAGGTATGAATTTAATGTAGTGACTAAACTGAGGCTAGATATTAGCCGTCTGTCGCTGGAGCTCTGCGGATTAACAAACTTGCATGGAAAAAAAACACCTTCGGAGGCCAAGTCTGGAGTGGACTCAATTCGCGTAATAATTCCAGTGACAACTCTCGTTCGCACGACTTTCTGGGCTATTAACTCGGCCGAATGAAATTATATAAATAAACTGTGCAAACGAGACTTTAAATTCGCATTAGTTTGGTGTTTGATTTGGAGCAATGCAGAGAAAGAGTGACGAAATGGACAGCAAGCACCTTGCTTTGTTCGTTCAGTACCCGGTCATTTTAATATTGATTGGTTTGGCTTATAAATTGACTTAAACTTTATTTTTCTACGGATTTTGGTGGTGAACTGTTGAGTGTAATATCTGTAAAATGCATAAAATTAACCTTGAATGAGAAACATGGTTTTATGCTTACCTTGACTTGAAACAATGGGGGCAGCATTTTGCTGTAACAGATTCGGCACTCTGGCACAGTTTTCGTTGTCAAACTCACAACTTTTTGTAAATTTTTGTATAAACGATTCTGATGAGGCGTCTGGTGAAGCATTCGTCGAAGTGGCTTCGTTGTTTTCCAAAGAAATCCTTCTCCTGTCACCTTCGTGAGGCACTGCTTGTTTGATTGGCGACCGCAATGTCGACGCTACAGGTAGAGGCATATGTCTTTGCTGTCTTGCCCAGCTGACATCTGAGCTATCAAATTCCAAGCCGGATGGAGACATTTTGTGTTCCCCAGTTGTTAAGTTAGGGCATGGAACAACCGTTGCCAAATTCGTGAGGCCTACACGTATATAAAAAGGAATAACATTTAAAAATTAATTAATTCTTGTATGTACGGCGCGGATTAACACCAATTCATTTTATTTAACCAGTTACATAACTTAGAAAGTCAACCGTCAGTCGAACGTACTGCGGTGTGTCGATATTTTTTGTTAATTAATGTGACATGTCGATAAACCATCTAATGAGGATCAGAACGCAGTGCGTATATAAAGTATGAAATAAACGGTCATGCCGCTTTAGCTTTAGGAGTCTCGCATACTTAACGGGAAATTGCAGCTGAAAACGTGCTATTCATCCGTAAGCATTGAATTTTGTAGCCTTCGCCACATGTATGTGGGTTTGCCGATTAATACAATAGTTGATCTTGCAGATGGTGATGCCAAGTCATTAAATCAAGTTTGCATGCCTCGGATAGACACCAATCCCATGGTATCTGACAATTCCCGCAACATAACAAAACTGCCAACAGTTTAACGGTCATCTTCGGTGTACAACGGCGATCTGACGGCGGAACAGTAAATTGTACCGACGTTTGCCTGCATTATGATAAGGAAATTCTTAGTTTAATGTTGGCTGTCATTGAACACTATCTTGCTTATGTGGATTAACGAATTGAGATTGTGTTATTTTGATTTCTGTTCATTGGCCTGTCCAATTTGAAAACTTCTAACAGCATTTTGACGTCACCAACGGGTCATAAAGTCAGAAACACCCTGACAACAATGAAAACTTATTCTCGTTACTGTTTGGACATCAATAAGTTTCGGTATAGTGTGTAAAATTTTACGTCATACTGAAGCAAAGCTTTCTTGAGATTCACAGGTGGCCGCCTTAATTGCTCTCTTTAGCTAAACTTTATCATTTTGACGTCAATCACACTTACTTCTTGAATCAACAGATAGCATGTCTATACAGTGGTTAGTATATGATTTAAAACTGCGTGGAGTGTGCGTAACGGTGGCTCAGTGGTTAGAGCACCAGATTACGAAGCTGACGTGTCCAGGTTCGAGTCCTGTCCGCGGCAAATTCTGGCCAGTGCGAGATGAGTTCCCAATAAGGACGAAACCAGTCTACTGGATGAATTGCCGTTTTTACATCATACAATACTTAGTTTGAACTGACAAATGTACTTCATAATGGGTCAGGTGTTAATGTCAAGATCGCAACCTTGATTAAAGTAGTCTCATGTGCACATGCGTTGTGTACTTACCAGCGACGCATTTGTGGAAGCGGAATGTCGTCAAACTTGTTTTTGTGTCAAAGAAAATAGGAAAGTTGGACAGTGCAATCTCCTATACACATGCGTATCAAACCATTACTAGGTTAAACTAAACACGAATTTATTCCAAGTGGGACTTAAAAGCAAACTCGTTGTGTATCTTTCTTTAAATCAAGTTTGCGGGCTTGTAGTAAACACCAATCCCAAATAGGATGGATAATCCAATTATTGTTAAATTGGATAGCTGTGTATAATGCATAATGACGCTATAAATAATACTAACATCATATTGGAGGTGGACTGGTTTTGAATGATTGGTGCGCAGTGCGAGCTCGTATGTCGACTCTCCGTGAGTTTCTTTCGCGGGTTGTTGCTTTGCACTGTCAGTTGCGCAAAGAACCGATTGATCCCGATTTCCACGTGCGCAACGAATTCGTCCTCAGTTTTGGCTAGGTGCGGATGCGTCCCTTTCCTCCGCAGGCTTCAACATCGTTCCTGCCAACTGATAGTGCAAAGCAACAACCCACAAATGAAAATCAAAATGAAATCAACATGTGACGCTCGCACAACGGACCCATTCAAGAAATAGCGCAAATGCTTGGAATAGTACTTTTAAGGCGTAACTTACCATTTTTCGCATTGCCACCACCATTTGCCTTCACTACAAGCTCTCCTCTGCCAAGAATATCGCAGTCCGTGTGCGTTGACGACATCTGTCCATTACACGGCAAGAGTTCGTCTTTCACAGAACAATTAGTCACTCCACCGGAGGCTTTAATTAGAGCAGACATTGTGGCGGCCATATTCGACATCATTATTTGCTGGAACTGATTCACACCTCCAGATTGTACGATTTTCGATTTATTGAAATCCAAATATCCTGCAGCATCGTTGACTTTTGGTAAGCGTGAATTAGGTTCTAACACATCTCTTTTGTCTACTTCGGTAGTGTGTTCTTCTATCTCGCCAGTAGAAGGAGCAGTCGTTAATAATCGGCTTTTACGCCGGTCGCTATTATTCGGCGGGGACAAGCATTTCTCTATCACGTTACTCTCTTCTGTCGATTTCTTCGTGTGGATTGAGGAGAACAGCTGAACCAAGGGAGTCGAGTCGCCAGCACTAGACATTGCCGCTGTCATTGCCGTCATTGCGGCAGCAGCTGCAGCCAAGAACGGCGAGCTACTTTGTTCTCGTCTGTGGAATTTTTGCTGTTGCGTTGCCTCATCATAGATTGACAGAATATCTGGAATGCTCAGCGAATTACCATTGCTAATTGTGCCACCCATAGCGCACAACTGATCGATTTGATTAAATTGACTACTTTGGCTCGAACTGTCATCGAAAAGCTCCGTTGCTGCGGCATTAGTCTGTGGGGAGCTCGCTGACAATCGAGTCAATTGCTGCAGTCCGGTGTCAGCGTTAAAGCGGTCAACAGTTGTCCTATCGATTTGCTGCCCCGGTTGGCCTGACTTAGTGACGTCTTGAGATTCTGGTGCTGATGACAGAATGGAAGTGCCACCAATAATGAAGGGTAAAGGACTCTTTCCGTCAGCTGTGAGGTTTTGGCGTCGAGTTGAATTCAGCATTGACTGCGGCGACGAACTAGAAGAAGAGCTGCCAGACAGACTGGACACTGTTAATGATAAACTGTGTTGATTGTTAGCCGTAACAGAGGCCACTAGAAGCTGGTCAGCATCACTTCCATTGTGCAGTATATTGTTTATCTCACTGCTGCTAATGCAACTGTATTTACTTCGAGAAGTGCCTTCCACTGGTGTCTTGTCGATTGGAGGCATATACTCGTCCCTTGTCTCCGATTCTGAATCCCTGGAAACGCTTGAGTTGCCTGCACTCCCGACTACTTTAGGCACAGGCGAGGCGGTCGAACGTGTGTCCTTAAACGAGCACGTTGTACTGGAAGCCTTGCCATTTGCTGGCGCTGTTTGGCGTTGCTTTTCAAGTCTCCAGTCTGCGCCGGTCATGCTCTGCAACATTTCGTCGGCCAGGCTGTGAGTTTCAGGAAAACGAAGAAATTGTTGCAGGATCACCTTCTCCTCTTCGGGCAAACACATGGCCCAACGAGATCGAAATTGTCCACTGGCATCCTAATTTTATGAGCGTAGATAATGATAAGAGAGCACTGCATTAGTTAACAGGTAAATAATAGGATTGTCGTCTGAAATCTAAAACATGTTAACTCCATTACAAAACTAGGTTCACTGATAATAAAGTAAATGTTATCAATCGAGTATTGTTAATAGATTTAACGTAAGCTATTCGATGAAATGCGCATCGTATCATGTCGTATCCTCAAACTCAAAGGTGAACTCGCCCAATAACGCATGCCCGTGTGTTACATAATGCTATCCATTCAATCAATACTTAAGGTAAAATCACTGCGGTCACTAAAAGACATTCAACAGTGCAGACAGATGCTACTTCTGTTAATTTATAGAAATAAAAAATCGTAACAGCAGCGGCGTCTGTTACAACTTGTCGTTTATTTATTCAACAACAATGGGGTGTGTGTATGTTAATAACAGTTCTTTAAATCAAGCTTGCAAGACTGGAATAAGAACCAATCTCATTCAATCAATTAATTCGATAACTAAAGAAAGGCTGCTGACTGGCGGTGGTTTGGATATACTGCGCGACTGCTTAAATACAATTGGATTGGTGTTTATCTTAGGCTCCCCAGCATGATCTAAAAATAGAATTTAATAAAAAACACTTATTTTAGCAAAAGGGGAGTATTAATACAAATATAGACAATGTGTAAATTTAATGAAATATATATATATATATATATATATATATATATATATATATATAATTAAGCACTCATACGACTGTTGTTAATAATGCATATAACCTTGAAAATCAAACTATTTCTCATTCACGTGATCAAATGGAAACCCATGACATTTATAAATGAAGGAAACCGTTTTTGTGATTTAGTATGCGTGAATTAAATTGGCCTATAAATCCACAATAAACTACCGTTCCAGTGTTCATTATTTTTCTACTAAATAATACTATTTTGAATAATGAATGGCAAGGTAGGTTATATATATATATATATATATATATATATATATATATATATATATATATATATATATATATATGCTTAAGCAAAATATTGTGGAAAATTTAGTTTACACATCTTTTTCAAATAGTTAAGACAAATGGGCAGTTTTATGATTCTAGCCAGAGTTGAGGCGGACAGGAATCGAATCCATAGTTATTTGATTCAGAGTAATGAATTTCGTCTCCAATGCACAGGAACCGGACATTGCATGACAGTTTCAGTTTTATATCGACGTACACGGGACCAGTCTCGTCTTCTGGTTGGTAATCGGGGGAATTCCTCCCTAACTATTATTCAACACCTCCAGCCATGATCTTTTATTTGTAAATAGTCACCAAATTAACTGCGGGTAAATATGTGCGCACGTCTGTTTCTGCCCAGGTTAGAGCCCTGACCGCGGCAAATTCTGACCAGTACGTGACGAGTTCTCAATAAGGACGAAACCGGTCTACTGGATGAATTGCCTTTTCTACACTATACAATTCTTAGCCTATACTGACAAATGTATGTACTTAATGGGTCAGGTTTTTATATCAAGTTCGCAACCTTGATTAAAATTAACTGTTATCACCGCCTGCGCAACCAATGTTCGTTTAATCTCACCGATTCAATAAACGCTGGAAGATATGCACATAATATACTGAGATGCGTAACTAATAGTCATACAAAGACATGGTGTCGAGTTACACAAACAGGTCAATCCCGCGATCATGAAGGAAATATTTGAACTAATTTCGTTGCTTAAGAAGGAAGAAATGAAAACAAAAAAAGAACTCTGCATCTTTGAATCAGATCAATGAACAAGGACTAAAGAAATTAAAAGCCTTAATTAACAGAACTCTAGTTAACCACTCGTGTCACGTTTCCTTAGTCATCTTGGCAATTATCCACATCGCGGTTGGTGAGTAAAGCTATTTAAATCAAGTTTAAGTCTTACAACTTTGGAAAAATGGCGTCACTTACACGCAGCGAAGATTAAAACGTTACCTGATGACGATTTAGGCAACGAAATTTGTAATTTCTACGAAATGAACTGCAGGTTTAATTGCACCGCAGTCATTGTTTTAAGAGAATATTTTAGTTCAAATAAGAGTGACACACATATCTCACCTTGAGAATATATCCTCGGGAATAGTCGTCGCTCGACCATCCAAGCGATTGCATTAATTCCGTTACCGACTCGGCAACTTCTTTCTCATCTAAAGTTGTCAACGCATCTTCCGCACCCTCATCTGCAATATTATCGTTGGTGTTTTTATCGGAATTGACCTTATTGTCGAGCTCGTTTGCACTATGGCGTTTTTTACGTTGAACCGCGGAGTTCCGAGATTTCGTGTTTTCCTGCATCACATCCACTATTCTGTCGAGTAGCAATTTGAGACGAGTAGGCACTGCCTCGCAACCAGTCAGTACAAGACGAAGCATGTCTACACGAGCCATCTGCAAAGCCTTAGAATAACGTTTGAAATCGAAATCGACATTATTCAGCCGCGAGTTGTGCTCCTGACCAAGCCTGTTCAAGTCCCGCCTCTGCGGTTCGCTGGCGTTCTCCTCTAATTGACGAAAGTTGAACTTGGAAAAAACAGATAAGGTCCCGTCTGTCGAATCCACTTGTGGCTGCTGAAGGCTATCAAAACGGTGTGTTTGATGAGACCGACTTCCGAGTACGCCATTGAAAGCCGTCGGCTCAAGTGGTAAGTCTGCGAAGCAGGTCAATTCTGAATCGTTTGCAAGGAGGAAAATATCAAACTATAAGATATATATATATATATATGCATTGCCGTCTGATCCTCGATAGTCAGCTTGCCGTCGTACTCTGATGATGATCACGGAAGGTGGAAACGCGTCAGTGCGTTGCGGCTGGCGGCATTTTTGTTATGATGTTCGACGACTGGCTCAATACAATGTGATTGGTGTTTACTTCGAACTCGCAAACTTTATCTTACCTCTAGCAGTCTCGCATACATTGAACTTGACTGGAAATGTCGGCTGCACAATTTCTATGCAGTCACGAACATTAAATGTTTGCAGCTTTCGCCACATATACATATATAGGCAATACAATTTAAACAATAATTGATTGCGCGGGTGGTGGCAACAATTCTTTAAATAAAGTTTGCAAGCTTGAAGTATACACCAATCCCATTGTATTTAACAAGTCGTCGAACAACATAACAAAACTACCGCCAGCCGCAACGCACTGACGCGTTTCGACCTTCCATGATCATCATCAGAGTACGACGGCAAACTGACTATCGAGGATCAAACCGCATTGAATATATATATGGAAATCAAATTTAGATATGCGGCTCTCACCTCTAGCAGAATGTGATTGGTGTTTACTTCAAGCTCGCAAACTTGATTTAAAGAAATCTCCTATACTTTTGTGCATTAAAACAGAAATTGAGTCAAATTCATGTGTCTTCGACAATGCGACTTCGAAACCAAATTGGGTATACCGTACTTGTAAAGTTTGCCAACCAACACAATGGTATCCTAGATTCCGAGGCTGTTTAGGGTGCCTAAACTATTGTTTGCGAGCTAGGCTACATTTCACCATAATTGAAATTTGAAACCTGTTCCAAACATCTATTGCTCCAGTAGTTATATACTGTTATTTTTGCGGAGAACTAATGTATGTGCAATTGTGTACTAGGTGTTGTGCACCTAGTTATAAATTAGTTCAAATATGACCATAAGGATTAACGAAAGACAAAATGAGTGGAAGTCATAATCTATTGCGCTCATTCGTTTAGTGCATAATAGATCCACACTTTCCGACCTCGATATCATTTTTCACAAGTTGCGGTAGTCGTGGCATCATTCACTGAAATATATAACATCTTGTTATTCATGAATGCTGATGCATAATAAGTAGATATTGAAATATATATATA
>JAQBSW010010382.1:0-24498 GCA_029291075.1 Eudiplozoon nipponicum
TAAATCAAGTTTGAGAGCTTGAAGTAAACACCAATCCCATTGTATTTAACCAGTCGTCGAACAACATAACTAAACTACCGCCAGCCGCAACGCACTGACGCGTTTCGACCTTCCATGATCATCATCAGAGTACGACGGCAAACTGACTATCGAGGGTCAAACCGCATTTAATATATATGGAAATCAAATTTAGATATGCGGCTCTCACCTCTAGCAGTCTTGCATACATGGAACTTGACTGGAAATGTCGGCTGCACAATTTCTATGCAGTCACGAACATTAACTGTTTGCAGCTTTCGCCACATATACATATATCGGCAATACAATTTAAACAATATTTGATTGCGCGGGTGGTGGTAACAATTCTTTAAATCAAGTTTGCGAGCTTGAAGTAAACACCAATCCCAATGTATTTAACCAGTCGTCGAACAACGTAACAAAACTACCGCCAGCCGCAACGCACTGACGCGTTTCGACCTTCCTTGATCATCATCAGAGTACGACGGCAAACTGACTATCCAGGATCAAACCGCATTGAATATATATGGAAATCAAATTTAGATATGCGGCTCTCACCTCTAACAGTCTCGCATACATTGAACTTGACTGGAAATGTCGGCTGCACAATTTATAAGCAGTCACGAACATTAACTGTTTGCAGCTTTCGCCACATATACATATATAGGCAATACAATTTAACAATAATTGTTTACGCGGGTCGTGGTAACAATTCTTTAAATCAAGTTTGCGAGCTTGAAGTAAACACCAATCCCATTGTTTTTAACCAGTCGTCGAACAACATAACAAAACTACAGCCAGCCGCAACGCACCGACGCGTTTCCACCTTCCATGATCATCATCAGAGTACGACGGCAAACTGACTATCGAGGATCAAACCGCATTGAATATATATTGAAATCAAATTTAGATATGCGGCTCTCACCTCTAGCAGTCTTGCATACATTGAACTTGACTGGAAATGTCGGCTGCACAATTTCTATGCAGTCACGAACATTCACTGTTTGCAGCTTTCGCCACATATACATATATAGGCAATACAATTTAAACAATAATTGATCGCGGGTGGTGGTAACAATTCATTACTCAAGTTGGCGAGCTTGAAGTAAACACAAATCTCATTATATTTAACCAGTCGTCGAACAACGTAACAAAACTACCGCTAGCCGCAACGCAATGACGCGTTTCGACCTTTCATGATCATCATCAGTGTATAACGGCAAACTGACTATCGTGGATTAAACCGCATTGAATATATATGGAAATCAAATTTAGATATGCGGCTCTCACCTCTAGCAGTCTCAAATACATTATACTGAACTGGAAATGTCGGCTGCACAATTTCTATGCAGTCACAAACATTAACTGTTGGCAGCTTTTTCCACATACACATACATAGGCAACACAATTTAACAATAATTGATTGTGCGGGTGGTGGTAACAATTCTTTAAATCAAGTTTTCGAGCTGGAAGTAAACAGTAATCCCATTGTATTTAACCAGTCGTCGAACAACATAACAAAACTACCGCCAGCCGCAACGTACTGACGCGTTTCGCCAGTCCATGTTCATCATCAGAGTACGACGACAAACTGACTATCGAGGATCAAACGGCATTGAATATATATGGAAATCAAATTTAATATGCGGCGACGACTGGTTAAATACAATGGGATTGGTGCTTACTTCAAGCTGGCAAACTTGATTTAAGTATTTTTTACCACTACCCGCGCAATCAATTATTTTTAAATATATTGGATAAAGTTGGAATAACATTTTCTGATCATCTGCGAACTTGAAGATTTGTCCTTTGTAGATATTGTTCTATAATTCAGCAAACATGATTTTGAATAATATCGATCCTAAACTAGAACATTCAAGAACTCCAGATGTAACAATCTGGATTGCATATCTACTTAAATATCCTTCATCCTCTTATGTAAATAAAAGTTGATTTATCTGAAAATATCAAAGTTGACATATAAAGAAATCAATGTCTTCTTAATATCATCGCAAAAAATATAGACAAATGTTTTTTTGGATATCAATGAAGACAAGTAGCGCATTCTATTTCTCATCAAGGTTTATTTAATTTTCGTGAGAGTGTGACCTTCATTCGTCAATCGATGCTGTCTTCAATTAAAGTCGTGTTATAATAGGTCCAGGTTATTTATCATTAATCATTCAATTATGTTTTTAATGAGATGATTGGAATTTATCATTGGCATCAATTTTTTTACTAAATTTGGGTAGTGGGCGATTCATAATTGTTGAGTTACGTGCTTGCAGTAGACCACCATTCAGGATTTTGTTCAGAAATTATTAAAGTGAATTCAGGACTACTGCTGTTAATTAAAGTAAAGTATCAATAAATATTCCTAGGTGGTTCTTAATCTTAATTTTCATACACTCCTATCCATTACTTTCGTATAATATCAACATACTTGTACATTTGTTATACATTATTTAATTAAAAAGGCACTGCAACAACAAAATAAAGTGTCCAAATTATAAAATGTGTCATAGTCAATTGCAATGTATAATATTAAAATAAATCTCACTAGACTCTGGAACACTTAACATTAGAATTTGTATGTATTCGTATGTATTCTGAAAAAGGATATGTAATTATTATCGTCAGGTAAACTAGCATTCGGAAGTCCATAAACCGCCGATAGGATCAAAGTATTAATTTTATTCATATAAAATCAATAGATGCATTTGTTTTACTAGTATGCAACAGTTTGTGATGTCTATTATCGATTGTACATTTTCTAATATTGATATCTAGTTGATTGGTCATGTTTGGTTTATTTCAAAACGATGATATTCTATTCTTTTCTATTCAGTTTGTCATAGAACATAGATTTCATATAAATAAGAACATCTCCACTTGGTTTATTCAATCATCTATCCATATTCATTCTTTTTTATCGAGCCATGTCTCGCGCCAGAGCAATGATAAAAAATTTCATTTTGGTTTTATTAAAGGTCATTAAAGTTTATGTGCTTTTCAGACTACTACGAAGAGTTCCATGTGAATTATTATGTAACTGTTATAAATTAAAGAAAATTGATTCATTTATTATTTTTTCTAACCTAATTAATGAAGAACTGTATAGGTCTTGAATGTTTGTTCGTTCACTTGATATATTTACCGCGTGGTTCCAATAAACATGGGTGAGCGTGTTAGGCACAAATGTGTGAATTTTGATTACATGTCGTTTTTTAATGGAAATAATGAATATTTAATGTTTTGATGTAGGAATTGCACAGGATCGTATGCACAAACGTGGGAAGACTGGAGCCCGTCGTGAACGCAACCGTAAAAAGCGGAAGTTCGAATTAGGCCGTCCTGCTTCCATGACAAAAATTGGGTCGAAGCGTATTCGTACGGTCCGTTGCCGCGGTGGAAACATTAAGCGCAGAGCATTGCGCTTAGATCAAGGCAACTTCAGTTGGCCTTCACAGGCAATTTCACGAAAGACTCGGATTATTGATGTTGTATATAATGCATCAAACAACGAGCTTGTGCGTACAAAAACCTTGGTTAAGAATGCCATTGTAGTTGTGGATGGCTCTCCTTTCCGACAGTGGTATGAGGCACACTATTTGAAGGAATTGGGTCGCAAAAAAGTAGCCCCATCAAAAGCTGCAAAAGCAGCAAACACTGAGACTCAAGAAAACGATGTCCTCCATGTTGAGAGAAGTGCTAAATGCATGAAAAAGTACATAGCGAGACAGAAGTTGCCGGCTGCTAATGTTGAAGATTCCCTTAAAGAAACTTTTCTTTCAGGGCGCCTGCTCGGTAGGTCATAGTATTTATTATTTAAGCTTGTGTATCTTCTCGGCCAGGTCAAGTTGGCCGCTGTGATGGATATATTCTTGAAGGAAAGGAGCTGGAGTTTTATTCAAAGAAGCTGAAGGCTAAGAAAGCTAAATAGTCTAATAAATAAATTTGTGGAATTTGGGAAACTTTACTTTTTGCTTTTGGTTTATAGTCGTTTTGTGTGGTTTCGTCTAAATCCATGGGTGTTTAACAAATTAGTTCTTATAATATCCTGTTAATTAGACTACTGCCACGCTTTACTCACTGAAGATTAATGTTCAACTTTAGCAAGGACAACATTTTCATACGTTTGTCATGAACTCTTATTAAAGATTAATTAACGTTATCTCGTCATATATTGTCGAAGCTGAGTTCGTATACTATTATACTTTTTCTTTTCTTATGGAGTAACTAGATTGCATTGTTAAACTCCTAAATTATCAGCGAATGGGATCAGTAACGCGTAATTGCCACAAACTGATATATATGTAACGTTAAATGCGGATTCTGCCTTAATTTGCACGATTGATCTTCAATCCGTGCATAAGCGCAGTGGAAACGGCAAGAGGATTGTGTCTACGTTCAACTAAGTGGCACATTCGTTATCATTTCCATTATTCATTAAAGATACTGGGTATTTGGGTGTTTAATGTAAAGGTTGTTCCGAATTGATGTACCAGCTACTTTGATGGGTGCACTCTATGTAATTATTTCTTTCAAACATAGTCGCTGTTCAGTTTTTAGGCTGTCCAAGGCGAAATCAAAAGACCTGTATGATGATTTTTTAAATATTCCATGCTAAGTAAGGTCGCTTCGATCCTTCGTGTATTTGCTTTTATTGTTTTTGTGGCTAGAGGCACTCGTACTGGATTAACTCACCCGTATACACGAGTGAGCTTAAAGTATAAAGGAAAGACGGAGCATCTTGCTGTAGTCCTGCATGTGATAATGCTAGTCACTTCGATGTTATTCGCAATTGTTCAGAAGCTTAAACATTCACAAAAAAATTGAAAATGGTCAACCAGTTAAGTTACATTGGGTAATTTTAATATTCTTTCAATGTGCCCATACTCTTGGTCACTTATATTCCGAAACATGTAATCTGCTTTTGTCTGCGGATCGAGAGAAACTTGTGTGAATAAATCATAACTAACCGATCCTGCCAACTGAACCTTATTTCGTTGGACATGTTTTCGCTTCGTCAGTGAGAAAGCTGTGAACCTTGGTCATGTGCTCGATATCACGAAAAAGATTCGGCAAATGGGTGGCTGGTCTGACAGTCGTACGGTTTCAGCCAATGGCTATACTTGCTTCGGTGGTCTAGTGATCTAGATCAATGACGATGGAACTGGAAGCTATAATTTGCCGTCTGATTTTAGTGCTCGGTGCAGTAGGGTGGCGATTCAAAATAGTTTTCGCTATTTTCCGAATTCATAGCTCGCCACTAGTACACGAGAGTCGAAATCAGTCGTGTATACTATGCAAGCAACCCTAGTGGGCTGTTAATATTGGTGGTAATAAAAAGGATGAAAGAGTGCATGACTTTGATCTTCGAACCTCAGTTTGAAGCTACATTCGCGAAGGGCAGTTACCGCGCCTGGAGCAGTATCCAGCAAACTAATACCGCTGTAAAAGAATGAAAGACTTCGAAGCTGGACTTATCATGATTACCTGATCTGCGTTTTGACTAACATAGGCTGTATTCCAGTTTTGATTCGTAATGGTATTTCGGTGAGTCTTATCAGTCGCCTTCTGTACATCCATCATCACAAATTAAAAAGAACAAAATTGCTTGCTTCATTAGTTTGATAGGTGAACTGAAGCAGGCGACCGCCACGAATCACCAAAATATCTTCAAGGAAAAAAACAACTGGAATTCGGCCTGTGTTAGTCAAATGCAGATCAGGTAACTTTGTTACCGCTATAGTTGGCAGATATGCTAGTTTCAACTTTTTTGTAGATTGGCACAACAGCTGCTACCTTCCTATGGTTTGGGACAGATTGTGCATATTCTTCTCGACATCTTTCGCCGAAATTGAAAAAAAATCAAAGGAGGACCATTTACTCCGGTTGATCTTTGGTTTCTACCGAGAGCGAAAGTATCTCATTTCATTAAACTAAGATTTCATATGTTCATAAAAATTTTGGGTAGCGGCTTTGTTACTAAGAAGTTCTTGAAACTAGTGTTGCACTTCAGAAATTGATATAGCTTGTACTTTCTTGGCAGAGGTACCACAAATTATACGTTTTATTTGAGCGAATAATCCAATCAAATTGATTCAATTCGATGTTTCCAATTCATTAGTGGCACTAAGTCATTGATGTTCGCCATACGCCGCGAGGCATGTGGACCAGGGTGCGATCTCGGTTTCGCAGCAGATGCCGCATGATTGTAAGCTTTTGTGCTAACAAAAGTGTAAAATTTGACCGAAGGCTTTATCATAGACAGATAAGTGGAGGCATGTTTAGTATTGTCCATCGCAGTACTCCGGATAGTGCTTGATGCGCTATCGGTTGTAGTTAATGATAATCAGTCAAAAGCATAAGCATCTCTGAAAGCGTTCTGTACAATTGTGGTTGTTTTTAGTACACGGATATTCGAACACAATACGGGGCGACGTGTTAAGTTGAGCTTTAATTTGATTCTTGAAGACAGAAGACTGGTTAGACTCAATTATTGAGTCTGTACAGCACCCGTGATTGGCTCTCGCGACCTGGATATAAAGGGACCAAACTCCGCTTGCCAGAATGTGTTCTATCTGCGTACCATGAGATGACGTTGCGTCTAAATGGGTCATATTGCTGCGCCTTTTAGCAAGATACTGCTTGTGATACTGGAAAATTAAGTTGGACGCAATCTGACTAACAAAACTATATCTAGCCAGGGACCATCTTCCTACATCTCCATTTCCATTACATACTAAGCCTAGTTTGAAGTTGAATTGACCGGCAATCACCAAGATTTCGTGAGCCACTCAGAGCAAGTTGCCATTATTGATAGCTTTTACCTAAATTGTTTTTATTAGCATCATCATCATGTCCAGCCACACAAAAGTCAAAAGTGACTAATGTTTCACTGCCATATAACCATAAGGAGTGAAAAAAGTATGTAAGTGAATTTAGACAAATTATTAGTGAGATTTACGAGAGAGAAGGAATACCTTGCTACTTTGAGTAAATTTATCAGAATAACTCACAGAACTGAGGCAAACTAAGCCTCTTCACAGAACCATTATGGCCAAGTTAGCATTCGAGCAAGGCGACATCAGCAATACAGCTTCCTTGCGGATTTCACTGTATCATGTCATAAACAAACTAAACCTCGAAGCTAACTTTGCCCTACTAGGAAAAGAAAGTTACGAAGATGATTCTACTAGACATCTGCAACAAGATCGCCACTGAGATCGATTCGATGCCATATCGCTAAGGGCTTCTAATCAAGAACTATGATGCGCACGAGGACCCCATCCTGGCAGACGAGTGTGTCCTATACTACACAATTTGGATGTAAGTGACTTCAATTGTTTCTGCCATGTCACAATCTGCCCACCATGTTTCTTACGCCAATTTGGTGCTGGATGAGAGAACAAGGTTCTACTGGGCAATCGAAATGAGGGCATACGCAAAACGTGACCGAGCCAACGAAGTTGATGGAGCCTTATTTGTTTTTCTAACGACGAGCACTTATTGTCAGATTCAAAAATACGTCTACGGATGTCAACGTTAGTTATTCGTTGTTGGTAACCAACATGCGCTATACTTCTCAATCAACGATGATCGAATGCCTGTAAGCGTCTCAGATCATCAACTCTAAGAGGCCAAGTTTTACTAGCGTATAGTAAGACTGCGCGTACAGATGCATTGTAAACACGACCTTTAAGGCAAAATGAAATATTCGCGTCTCTCCATAAATGACGAAGGTTCGAGAAAGCTACTCTAGCTTTCGCGATCCGTATTCTCACCTCATCGGACATATTGCCTACGTTATTGATAGAGCTCCCAAGATATGTAAACCTGTCGACTATGTCAAGATCTTCATTCTGCATTCGCAACGTTGGAGTGAGTGGTGGGTGATCCTGTAACAGTATCTTACATTTAAAGGGTGCGAATTTCATACCGAAAGACGAAACAACGTCTGTTAATCTATTCAAGGTGGCCTGGGCAGCATGCTGATTGTCGAATAATAGTACGATATCGTCCGCATAGTCAATATCGACTAGTTTATCTCCGGGGAGAACTTCAACTCCAGCGTCCTGAATGTGTGAGAGAGTGTTGTTCATAATAGCATCGATTAAAAAATTAAACAAAAATGGGGAAAGTGGACAACCTTGACGAACACCACTGCTGGTTGTAAAGTTATGCGTTAATTCGTTGTAGACTTTAACGCGACCTGAAGTATTTGTGTAGAGAGCTCGTATAATATTAACAAATTTTGTGGGCACACCGCTATTCGACAAGATATGGAATAAAACATTGCGATCCACCGAATCAAATGCACCCTTGAAGTCTAGAAAGACGACTATTTTTGGACGGTGATATAAATGTCTCTGTTCGGGAACTTGCCTTAATGTAAAAATATTATGTATACAACCTCGTCCTGCGCGGAATCCGGCCTGTTCTTCTCTTGTATGTGATTCACGTGAAGACGACGTAGGATAATCGAAGCAAATAACCTTGATACGACCGGAGTCAAACTTATATCACGATGGTTATCGCACGAATTACGATTGCCTTTTTTGAAGATGGGAATGATGGTCGACACATTCCAGTCAAGTGGTACGGTTTCCTCATTCCATATAGTATGAAAAAGTTTGGTCAACGCTCCTGAAATTATATCGCCACCATCCTTAAACAATCCCGGAAGTAAATCATCGGGGCCTGCGGCTTTGCGGCGCTTAAGAGATAGGATTGCATCGCGTACTTCTAACTCGGATGGTTCTTCGGGACTAACATTCCACACTGTTGATGCAGACGTGCTTTCGGGAATCGGAACTGACGCGGGTGGCCAAGAAAATTGATCTGTAAAGTGTTCAGTCCACCTGTCAAGATGACTTATTTTATCGGTTATTATTTGGTTGTTGCTATCATTTATAATTTCGTTAACTTTTAACTTTCTCGGACCTGTTGTGCGGATAAGTTGGAACAAAAACAGCGACTATTACCTGCCGCGAAAGCTATTTCCATTACTTCAGTCTTTCTGTTCCAAAAGTTTTCGAGATCGCTTTTTAGACTGCGCTTAAGTTGGCGTCTTATATTGCGACGGGTATTATTATGAGTCGAGCCAGGTGGAATTTGGCGCCTTATTTCGAGTATCTCCATAGATTTTACAGAGAGCCAATGATTATTTCTACGGGGGCCTGCAATGCCACATACAGTAGTACCTGCATTGTGCATAGTGGAACTTATTTTGGACCAAAGTATATTCGGATTTTCGCCATCCAGGCCAGTTAGATTAGCCTTTAGAATATTTTCATAATATGTCGGAAGGACGGTTGTTCAAGTTTGCCTACATCAAGTTGGGGTCTTTTCTTAATTATGTTCCCGGAAAAATTTTAGTGCAAATCTATAGTGGATAAGTGCATGGTCCGATTCGACATAAGTGATTCAAAAAGAACGACAATCCTGGATGCAACCACGCCATCTATAACTAATTATTACATGATCTATTTGAGTCCACCGTTGTCCGGGTGCTGGTGGACGTCATATAACATAATGTCTAACACTACGTCTGAAATTTTTACTACTTAAATAAAGCCGTCCACCATTATCGTTTCGAGTCGAGCTTAGAGTGTATCTTCCACCTAAATGAAATTCTGTGTTACTTAAGCGCCCAACTTGAGCATTCATGTCACCCATAACCAGGACTTTATTCGAACTTCGTGCTTTACTTAGTAAGAAGCTTAGTTCGGAGTAAAAAGCGTCCTTGCTTTCTTCTGTGCTGCAATCGGTAAGAGCATATGCAGATACAACGAAGAGGCAACGATGATAACGGGTTTTTGCTATTATTTTAGTAGATGTATTTAAACGTGTCGCACACAATCGACTATTTAAAAGGATCCATTCAATTAAGCAAGCTACAGCTCGCGCGCTTAGGGCAATACCAACGCCCCATTTACCGGCTTGAGAGAACTCAGTGGAACCAGATGTTCGAAGCCAATAACGCGTAGATAGTGATGGTGCAACCATTTCTGTAATACACGTAGGATCCTGCATTCTGGTTTCAGATACGCAACATATATCGATTTATGATTTATCCAACATATGAGCAAGGGATTCTTACTGTCCAAGTTGATTTAATGTTTGCACATTAAATGTGCCTCTGTTAAAACCTAACTTATGTTTAACGAATGATCGTCTACTAGAACCATTTTCGATATTTGGCAACCTGGTATTGGGCTCAGTGGTATGATCTAAACCAACCATATTTATAGTTTCTAAAAGAGTGTTATTGTTAGATTGAGAAGAGGAAGGGGAAGGAAAGGAGGCAGAATCGGAGATAGAGTTACCTGCAGTAGCCCATTTTCGCTTATCCATCCTGCGCGGCTCAGCAGATAAGGCGACCCATTTAATACTGCGCGACGGCCGATGCATTATGCAATTATTGTAAGTTGTACTTGTCATAGTTATATGTTGACTGTAAAAGAACTCTAGATCGCTCATTCCTAGTGATAGTTTGTATTCGGAGTTTTCCTTCTCCTAGATAGTCTGCCAACCAAGGCTGATGGTCACTATCTGCCCAGATGCCAGTGGCCAAAGTTTCCTTCAGCATCCGAAACTTACCCTTCACGTCTGGAACGCTTGCTCTCATTCCGTCACTACACATTTAAGAAAAAAGTTACGGTGCAGTTATACCAAACTCGAGGCTTCACATGAAACGGGATGATGGCTGTGTCCCTTTATGACCCGGCACGATTCATGCTACTAATCCCGGGTTGACTAGCTTGAGCTCGCCAGTCGTCAAGCCGAAATTTCTATGGATACGGGCCATTTATTAGCACAGTAGCTGAAAGTTTGTGCGTAAACATTTAATACTGAGAATTAGCTTGCCTACGCGAAATCGAATATAAGCCAAATGAGAGCTCATAGCTGTAGCAATAGATAGAAGGATGGTCTCTTCAAACCTAGCAGGATCCCTCTCGCATTACAATAGCAGAAGTTCGCCATATCCCGTAAGTTGGGCTCAGTGAGATATTGTTGGTTGCCCAATGCAATTCTGGTTTTGAGATAAACATACGAAGACCAGTAGATGCTGCTAGATGTCCACCGTTGGATAAGGATACGAAAGTTTTTGTTCAAAGTGTTCAAAAGTGCAAATGATTTAGATCTGGATTTTGGTTGGCTTCCATCGTGTCTTGGACCTGGCCAATTGCTCCGTATTGTCTTTGAATTTTGGCATCGCTACAAGTCACGAAAGCTAATCCTGGATAAACTAAGCTTGGAGTATTGTGTAACGCTTCTTATGCAGTTCTGATTAACAAAATAGCACATTTAAACTTTATAATTAATAAATTGATTGAATTTTCGTTCGCTTTTCGTACAGATCTGTCTAATAGCTAATGTTGATCCGTCTCATGCATACTGAAGCTTTAGTCCGACCTTAAGTGCTACTTAAATCTAGCGTTTTACACAACATTTCTTTATGCTCGCGATTTACAACTGCTCAACTAACCTTTCGTCCTGATAGAATCTCAGGACGAAGTTTCAAATACCTGTTTAGCTTGATGAGCTTAATTATAAGAATAAATTGATAAAGGAAATGTTACTTACATTGCTGTTCTACATAAACACCATGGCACCCTGTTTTATTACTTCTCACATGGCTCTGCTGTCACATTGTCATGTCACTAGGAGTAACTCGATGAAAATGTATTCCTATCACACCTTGCTTCAGTAATAACTTTAACCTTGTTTTCAAGGCAATATCCGACTAATTCGATCCCAGCTGATGTGTGTTCGATGACTTATTTGGCCATTAAGAATACAATTAGGTCATTTTATCCATTTATGCAGTCGCTCGTGGACGTAGAAATTTTCAGCCTGACGACCGGCGAGCAGTTTTTATTAGCTCAGTAATGATAGCATGAACCTAGCCAGGTCTAATGGAGTACAGCCGTCATCAGGCTTAATGTGGATCGTCGATTTCTGTTCAACTACGCGGTAACGATAAATGTGTAGTGGCTAACTGAGAGCAGGCATGCCAGACGCATAGGTAAAGTTCTAGATGCTGAATGAAACTGTGGTCACTGGTACCTAGACCGATATGAACGTCAACCTTTTTTGAAAGAATTTCTAAGGAAAGGAAAAACTGAGTACAAACCATTCTCACTAGACAGCCAATTGTTCTTTTACAGTCCAATACTCATTAACAGTACAAAATATAATGAATTTGTACGACATCGGCCGTCGTGAGGGATGAAAATCGTCGCCTTATCTGTTGAGCCGTGCAGGATGGTTAGGCGAAATCAGGTTACTGCTGACGCATTCATTTCAAATTCTGCCGCTTTATTCATTTTCTATTGTTAATATAAATATACCGCATCATTTCGAATTAATAAAAATAGTAGCTGTTAATGAAATTCCTCAGCCCAGTATCTTAATGTCAAATATTGAAAGCAGCTCAAGCGTACAGCCATTTATCTAGGTTGAGTTTTAACGTCAGCGCACATAATCTGCAAACAGTTAATGTTCGTGACTGCATAGAAACTGTACAGCCGACATTTCCAGTCAAGTTCAATATATGCAAGACTGCTAGAGGTGAGAGTCGCATATCTAAATTTGATTTCCATACATATTCAATGCGGTTTGATCCTTGATAATCAGTCTGCCGTCGTACTCTGATGATGATCATGGAAGGTCGAAATGTGTCAGTGCGTTGTGGCTGACGGTAGTTTTGTTATTTTGTTCGACGACTGGTTAAATACAATGGAATTGGTGTTTACTTCAAGCTCGCAGACTTGTTTAAAGCATTGTTACCACCATCCGCGCAATCAATTATTGTTAAAATGTTCTCATGCTGTGTCTCGGAAATTAGAGTGCAGGATCCTACTAGGATTACAGAATTGTGTGCCATCTCTGCGTATGCTTTATTGGCTTCGGAATAATGCTACAGAATTTTCTCTGGTCGAAACATAGATAATTTGTATCTTTATCATCTCACGATCAACACCTAGTGGATAGGTTCCGATTGAAACTATGGAGTGTAACAGATAGAGAGATTTGATTTCCTGGTTAAATCAACATATAGTAGTGCTGACTACGTGTTTATTACAATCACCATCATGGTAATGTGTTTAATTCGTCATCATCATGCACAACCATACAAAAAACAATATTGATTAATTAAACGAACATTAGTTGCGCGGGCGGTGATAATAATTACTATAATCAAAATTGCGATATTGATATAAACACCTGACCCTTCAAATACATACATTTTTCCGTATATGCTAGGAATTGTATAGTGTAGTGAATTGCCTTTTATAACCTTTACAATTCTTAGTTTATACTGACAAATTTATGTACTTAATGGGTCAGGTATTTATATCAAGATCGCAACCTTAATTATAGTAAAAGTGACTAATGTTTCACTGCCATATAACAATAATAGAAACAGAAAATATGCTATTCTAGTTGAACTTTTGGCTATATGTATATAATTGTATATGATCTATTGTTTATTGATTTTGGATAACAGATGGTCATTAGCGTTATAAACTATATTTTTTGTTGGATTCCTGAGATAATGTGTATTTGTATTCGTTATTTTCGATCACCCACTATATAAGCGCTATAAACTTATTAATAAGCTAAACAATCATTGGTTGTGCGGGTGATGGTAGCAATAATTTTAATCAAGTTTGCGAGCTTGAAGTAAGCAACAATCCCATTGTATTTAACCAGTCGTGGAACAACATAACTGGCGGTAGTTTTGCTATGTTGTTCGACGACTGGTTAAACAAAATGGGATGTATGTTTACCTTATACTCGTAAACTTGATTTAAAGAATTATTTAGAAAGTTTTCCTATTCGAGATTTGGGCTGTACGTATATATTGCGTGTGCTTTCATTTACTTGATTCCTTGATTACTTAGTTCGTCCAGATGGCCAGAATAGTGTAGACAATGAGAATTGCGGAGATTAATTAGTTATATGTATATGGCACAATTATTGGCGTTGCGCCAAATGGTATCCTCCAACCTCAGTAGGACAACTGGCTAGAATAGATCGTGTATCAATTAGTCAAACGTGGTGTGACTTCATCCAGGATTGTTATTCGTTTTAGAATCTCAAATAGATGTAAACAAATTCGACCAGCTGTCATTTCAACAAATATTTGCAGATTTTCTAAATTATACGTTATTTGGTCCTGAGGCGAAAATTCGAACTTAATGTAGACGAAGATAAGATTCGTTATGAGCAATAAGAGTGCTAATATTTTGGGAGTTGTAGGATCCCGCAGAATTAGTTTTTGGGTCTCTTTAAAATCTATGAAAATTCTGAACACTAGGCGCCAAATACCTGCCAGTTTGTCTTATAATAATATTAGTTGAGCTTTTCGACACCAAATTAAACACAGGCTGAAAGTTGATGTTGAATCTTTTTGAATCAGAAAGGTTGAAGAGAATGAAGAAGCGTTCGCATACTATAATAGCCATTGCTTGTTCCAGCTTATTCGCACAACAGGTCAGATAAGATTAGAAGTTATCGAAATCATAAAGATTGTAACTACCATATAATAATCGATAATGTGTGTTGAACTGACTAACGAATTAAAATCTCAATTTTCATCGACAAATAAATCGGTTTTGCGAACCTAGTAACAAATTAGTTCAGTTGTGACCAGAAGGATAAACCAAAGGCAGCATGAACGGAAAGTATAATCTCATGCCTTTGGTTTATCCTTCTGGTCACAACTGAACTCATTTGTTACTAGGTTCGCAACACCTAATACATACTTGCATATATATTAGTTCTCCGCAACAAACAGTATTTAACTGTTAAATAAATCGGTTACCTTTCTCACCATTTATAAATGCTAGTGTCACACAAACATCATAATTTGAGATAAGGAATGCGATCTCATCTCTCAAAAAACGCAAAACTGAAATCACGATGATCTGCATACAACCTTATTTCAGGAGTGTGGCGACATAATTTGTAGGGCGTTGGCTGATTCTTTCGTACAATGTAGAGTGATTCGACCATCATTACAATCTTCAAGAAAGGCAGGTATAATTCGTGCGAATGGCGTGAATAGCCTACTAAATAACTAGCCTGATTACGGCCAGAACAAGTCTAAAAATAATAGTTTTACCTCAAGGTAAGTAATAATACATAAACATTTATATAACCGGCTCACAATACCGCCTTTCTAAATTTCAATAGCGCGCTTGAATTATTGTATTGAAACGTTTTTTGTTATTTAGTCGTAAGTATTATGCCAAATAATTTTGCAAATATTATTTTTATCACAAACTAATTACCTCATAATTCATTAAAAGATTCTAATATGTGTGAGTGTACCTGCAACATTCAACAGAATAATGCTTAAGAGGGTATGGCATTATTAATTTTTATCTATTTTATCGCACAACTATTATTCTAGATGTTTTCCTTTTTATTAATATTATTAAATAAATATATGTATAATAAAAAAATGAAGTTGTGGGTCGCATTTGAATTATTGTTTTCTAAAACGAATAGCAATTACATAAAGATAGGGCAGAAACTAGGTATACTTTCTTCAACTTGTGCTTCAACAAATATACAAGATTCTACACTAAGTAGAATAACAAGCCAGTAAGCGCAACTATGATCCTATTTAAGTAAATTAAAATTATGCTATACAGTAATTTCCTGTCTGCTAAGTTTAAAACTACATATTTGTATATCTATCCCATAATTATTTTTATTTATAATTATTTTATCCATAAAGTCAAAATAGGAATATTTGTCCAGAATCTTGCTATTTTACATAATGATATAATGTTTTTGTAGATAATAACGTCCCAAAATATTTACCTAATAAGTCATCTTACAATTCCATTATCTTAGTTTGTACCAGGAACATTCAATTGTATAATGATTAAGACGGTATCGCATAATTGAGTGTTAGCTCTTAATTGCATAACTGTTATACTAAATATTGTTTTTGTTTATCATTGTTTTGGACAAATATTCTTTATATTTCGCTAACTACTTTATCGTTGTGTAAGGATGCGTTGGACTTTAAATGGTTTCATGATTATGCAGTTTCTAGTTGGCCATATGTTTACTACTAAATGTCCGGTATACGACGGCATAACACTTTAACCAATAATTAGACATTCTTAGTTCTAGCACAAATTGACTAAGATCCCTTCGATTTACTTTAGAGACTCTACAATATCAATTTTTATGTGTGGTTGCTTATACGGAAATCAACCTAAAATTCGACCTTTGTATTTAAATTTAGTGGGATTGAAGGTTGCTATTGATGATGTCAGCATTTTCCGGTGTAACAAGTAGGTATGCGTAAATTTGTAACTACCATAGAAATACTCACAAGATTAATAGTGATCAATTTGTACATGACGAAAATTACGAAAAGGAAATAACGTAATGCTTAAATTACAATAAAGTATAACGTTACCGAGAAAACCTCAATGTTTGTATTACTTTTCACAGAAGAACCTTTTCATCGACAAAGACTGTCATCATGACTTTTGTATTCAAATAAAATCCAGAAGAGGCAAAGGTTGTTTAAACTAGTACATACGTTTTGACAATTAAGAAGATTGTGTACAAATGCCGATTTTCCGACATCGTTTTTCCTTATTTACCTCAAAAGAATATGTGTTTATCAATTGACATTCTTGTTGATTGGGCTTTTACCACCCACTTGGCTGTAGTGTATGGAAATTTTTTTTCAGCAAAATATATTTCTACCGTGTAAAATAACATTTCGTTTAACTAGCAAAAAATTAGTTAAAATATGACCAGAAAGATAAACCAAAGACAGCATGAACGGAAATTATAATCTCGTGCACATTCTTTTCGTGCTTATTGACGACTCATCAGTAAGAGCCGGTATTACGTCCTTTACGTACTATATATTTTAGCAAGGAATGTTGGTAAAACGGCCGGTACAATCTCCTCTACGAATGTGTTAACCTGCAAATGTGAAACTAACTTCGTATAAAGTATAAAAGAATCACGTTGCACGATAGGCAGTAGATTAATTACATGCAGAAACGTCCACAAAAAAATTGACATTCATTTTAATAGTGAAAGACATTATTGTTTAAGAGATATAACAACAAATATAAATGAGACAGTTTAAACTACAACTATTGATTGTCAAATTGTTTGTGGATTTTGCTTTCCGTTAAAAAATGCTTCCGAAACCGGAAGTCGAAATATTTGGAATCCTAAGTAGGTCAATAAATGCAAACATATTGTTGCACCCAACAATGACAAAATAATTCATATAAAGTCTTCTACAATGCGACTTTAAAGCCAACTCACTATATATAACGTATAGACCAATCCTATAATGTGTACCAACACTATGGCAATTGTGACAGTAGCAGTTACCAACACTACGGTTTCAAAATAGGTACATGGTGCCAACAAAATGTATTTGGATATATACTGAAGTTCACCAAAAATAGGAATTACAACTATTTATAAACACTTATTACTCTACCGAATTCATACACTCTCTCCTTGGTCGATATCAGTTATCACATTCCGCGGTAATCGATTACATAGTTCAATTAAAATATATGAGAGTTAGATACTGTTTGGGGCGGAGAACTAATATATATGCAATTGTGTATTAGGTGTTGCGCACCGTGTAAAAAATAGTTCAAATATGACAAGAAGGATAAACCGAAGACAGCATGATCAGAAAATGTAATCTAGTGCAAAATCATTTCATGCTTACTGATGACTCATCAGTGAGAGCCGATATTGTACCTGTTACACACTATATATTTGGGTGAGAAATGTTCGAAAATGAGACGGTACAATTTCCTATACGAATGTGTAAACCTACAATAGTGAAGTCTTCGACAATGCGACTTCAAAGCTAACTCACTATACATAATAGGTGTACCAAGCCTGTAAATAGTACCAACACTATGGAAATGGTGTCAGTACCTGATACCACCACTATATTTGCCGAGTCGGTACATGGTACCAACGCAAAGAATTTCAATGTGTGCTAAGGTTCAACAAAATAAAATAATTGTGACTATTTCTGAACACTTGTTGCCACAGAAAATATATACACTCTGGTCATGTGATAAATGATATCGATGGTTGAAAGAGCATGGTAATTTATCGCAACTGTATATATAATCTTTGTGAGAGCAAAAATGTAAATGTCAACGAGACATCTCTTGCAGGAAAATTTGGATAATCTTAAATTAATAAACGAAATCCAGTTGCACATATGCACACATAAGCGGAGACCTAGAATTGGCACAGTGGGCTCAATAGCCTATGCAAAAAATGTTGAATTATTTGGATGCCAGTCGGCTTGCCTTGATTTTCGAGCACCAAAATGTGTCTTGTCTAGTTAGAATATGATGCGGCGTAATTATGACCGATATCGCAGACAGTGCTTTCCGGACATGAGATTAACGGTTTAATCCACCTGACGTACTGCACATCGTATAACTACAAAACATATGCCAACAACTTGAATAGACAAGAAAAAATGCCACATGTCAAATCATTGGCGTAAGGTTCCTTGAAGAGTTTTGTAGCAATGGCGACCTTTAAAACCGAGAACGCAACAAGTATCCTATCTAGGGCTGACCTAATTTCAACACAGAAAGTCCTCGCAGAAGCGCACGTATTATGATGAAGCAATCAGCACAATGACGGAAGCAGCCTTCGAGCCGCAAAAAGTGAACATAACATAATAAATATTTGTTTTTTGTTTTACTAAATGGATTCGCTTTATACGAGCAAATTCCAATAAATAATAGACTTAAAATATCGCATTTCGGTTATGTTAAATAATATGTCTTCTGACGGATGGGAAAACTTAGTAAGAGGATTAACTGTACAAAGGAACGCCTTGATTGCGTAGATAGGAATAATTAAGTCTCGGCTGGATGACACACTAATAATAAATACTGAGAGAATCGCCATTCATGACCCAACCAATATGTGTGAATGAAGACCACGCCTAAGAGGAAGCAGACAGAAATATTCCGGTGTTTTCATTTCATTCGACGAATTTTCCCGACAATCTTCAGAATTAAAGCCAATTCTGGCATCCTTGTCCGCAGTTGAGGTAGGAAAAAATTTTAAAACTAAATTCGAGCGCAGGAATTTTCGTTACAAGCACTCATTGTGTGTGTGTGTGTGTGTGTGGTTGTCCAGTAATTAGTTGACCGGACAGTTGCAGTACAGTTTGAATTGCCTGATGAATATAAAAGACGAGTGTTTGCTCACATCCGAGTCAGGCCTAGAAATATGTTTCCAGAATTGTAAAGACTGAAACCATTGCTGGGTGAGATATCCATTGATACCATGGCACGCATCAAGCGGTGATTGCCCAGGTTAATCGATTTTTGCCCGGGTTACAACCGCCTAAGGCCATCATGTTTATGGTGCTGGATCCTACCAGATATGGTGCAATATCGAGCGCACAAAGACTCATTCCCTTCAAAGTGTGATTATGATGACCAACAAATTGGCAGCTGCGACTCCACGCATGGGTCTCGTAACAACATATCTGACTGGAATTTTACGAAGCATAATCAGCAAGTCCGAGACAGACGAGACAGCCAGTTGCTTGGAGGCAAGGTCAATATATAAAGATACCGGCTTCGAAGAATACATTGTCTAAACGGCAGCAAAATCAGTATAGTGCTCCTACAGAACGATCAGTTCAATGGGTAAATAGGGTACAACATTTTATCAAAAACGATATTAGAGATCATGCTCAATATATAAATCCTTTGGCGGCTCAGATTTGCAGATCAAGAGAAAATTAACAGAGCACTCTCAGTGAATTAAATCAGATGGCTTTCGAATAAAACGATGTATTGGTAATGTTGCCGCATGTAAGGACTTATGTTAAAGTTAAATATTTCACACCCTTCAACGGACAGCCAGTAACAATGCAAATAGATCCTGGAGATGATGTGTCGGTATTACCAATGACTTTACCGTTAAACAACGTAAAACCAACGAGAGAAAAATTTGTGGTGGGCATCGGGCGCGTCCAAGGTGGCTGCGGGTGAATGGAACAGAATATCTACCAAATGTCTTTTGTTGTAGCAAAACCTCAAATGTATTTATCGAGAGTTGATTTCATTGAAAAATGAGTTAAGACGATATATTGTCAAAATAAACGTATATGCTTTTCGAGGCCGTGAAGCACGAATTCCATAAAATTGAAATGTACCGCTGAGGTGAAGAAAACCAGTTGTCTGCCTGGGTGGTGGAGACTTTCAAAGTCAAGGCAACACTATATTGCAACTTCCTGATTGCAGCGAATGCACAGGGCCGACGGTCGATCGCTTTAAACTATGGCTAGAATTTAGTGAAGGTTAGAAACCCCAAATAAAATATAGTGCTACAAAGAAATAAGCAGCAGCAACTCTAGAAACGCAAGATGAGAGGCCGACGTTTTGGAACCATCATCCATTTTTCGAACTTCCATGGTTTACGTTACGAAAAATGATGGTTCACTCCAACCGGCCGCTAATTTCCGGCAATTCATCATCATCATCATCATGTCCAGCCACACAAAAGTCAAGTGACTAATGTTTCACTGCCATATAACCACAAGGAGTGAAAAAAAAGTATATAAGTGAATTTAGACAAATTATTATTGAGATTTACGAGAGAGAGAGGGGGTAGAGAGAGAAGGAATACCTTGCTACTATGAGTAAATTTATCAGGATAACTCACAGAAATGAGGCAAACTAAACCTCTCCACAACACCATTATGGCCAAGTTAGCATTCGGGCAAGGCGACATCAGCAATACAGCTTCCTTGCGGATTTCACTGTATCACGTCATAAACAAACCAAACCTCGCAGCTAACTTTGCCCTACTAAGAAAAGAAAGTTACGAAGATGATTCTACTAGACATCTGCAACAAGATCGCCACTGAGCTCGATTCGATGCCATATCGCTAAGGGTTTCTAACCAAGAACTGTGATGCGCACGAGGACCCCATCCCGGCAGACGAGTGGGTCCTATACTACCCAATTTGGATGTAAGTGACTTTAATTGTTTCTGCCATGTCAAAATCTGCCCACCTTGTTTCTTACGCCAATTTGGTGCTGGATGAGAGAACAGAGCTCTATTGGGCAATCGAAATGAGGGCATACGCAAAACGTGACCGAGCCAACGAAGTTGATGGAGCCTTATTTGTTTTTCTAACGACGAGCACTTATTGTCAGATCCAAAAATACGTCTACGGATGTCAACGTTAGTTATTCGTTGTTGGTAACCAACATGTGCTATACTTCTCAAACAACGATGATCGAATGCCTGTAAGCGTCTCAGATCATCAACTCTAAGAGGCCAAGTTTCACTAGCGTATAGTAAGACTGCGCGTACAGATGCATTGTAAACACGACCTTTAAGGCAAAGTGAAATATTCGCGTTTCTCCATAAATGACGAAGGTTCGAGAAAGCTACTCTAGCTTTCGCGATCCGTATTCTCACCTCGTCGGACATATTGCCTACGTTATTGATAGAGCTCCCAAGATATGTAAACCTGTCGACTATGTCAAGATCTTCATTCTGCAGTCGCAACGTTGGAGTGAGTGGTGGGTGATCCTGTAACAGTATCTTACATTTAGAGGGTGCGAATTTCATACCGAAAGACGGAACAACGTTTGCTAATCTATTTAAGGTGGTCTGGGCAGCATGCTGATTGTCGAATAATAGTACGATATCGTCCGCATAGTCAAGATCGACTAGTTTATCTCCCGGGAGAACTTCAACTCCAGCGTCCTGAATGTGTGGGAGAGTGTTGTTCATAATAGCATCGATTACAAAATTAAACAAAAATGGGGAAAGTGGACAACCTTGACGAACACCACTGCTGGTTGTAAAGTTATGCGTTAATTCGTTGTAGACCTTAACGCGACCAGAAGTATTTGTGTAGAGAGCTCGTATAATATTAACAAATTTAGTGGGCACACCGCTTTTCGACAAGATATGGAATAAAACATTGCGATCCACCGAATCAAATGCACCCTTGAAGTCTAGAAAGACGACTATTGTGGGACGGTGATATAAATGTCTCTGTTCGAGAACTTGCCTTAACGTAAAAATATTATCTATACAACCTCGTCCTGCGCGGAATCCGGCCTGTTCTTCTCTTGTATGTGATTCACGTGAAGCGCTAAGACGACGTAGGATAATCGAAGCAAATAACCTTGATACGACCGGAGTCAAACTTATACCACGATGGTTATCGCACGAATTACGATTGCCTTTTTTGAAGATGGGAATGATGGTCGACTCATTCCAGTCAAGTGGTACGGTTTCCTCATTCCATATAGTATGAAAAAGTTTGGTCAACGCTCCTGAAATTATATCGCCACCATCCTTAAACAATCCCGGAAGCAGATCATCGGGGCCGGCGGCTTTGCGGCGTTTAAGAGATAGGATTGCATCGCGTACTTCTAACTCGGATGGTTCTTCGGGACTAACATTCCACACTGTTGATGCAGACATGCTTTCGGGAATCGGAACTGACGCGGGTGGCCAAGAAAATTGATCTCTAAAGTGTTCAGCCCACCTGTCAAGACGACTTATTTTATCGGTTATTAATTCGTTGTTACTATCATTTATAGTTTCGCTAACTTTTAACTTTCTCGGACCTGTTGTGCGGATAAGTTGGAACAAACAGCGACTATTACCTGACGCGAAAGCTACTTCCATTTCTTCAGCCTTTCTGCTCCAAAAGTTTTCGAGATCGCCTTTTAGACTGCGCTTAAGTTGGCGTCTTATATTGCGACGGGTATTATTATGAGTCGAGCCAGGTGGAATTTGGCGCCTTATTTCGAGTATCTCCATAGATTTTACAGAGAGCCAGTGATTATTTCTACGGGGGCCTGCTATGCCACATACAGTAGTACCTGCATTGTGCATAGTGGAACTTATCTTGGACCAAAGTATATTCGGATTTTCGCTATTCAGACCAGTTAGATTAGCCTTTAGAATATTTTCATAGTTTTGTCGGAAGGACGGTTGTTCGAGTTTGCCTACATCAATTTGGGGTTTATTCTTAATTATTTTCCCGGAAAATTTTAGAGCAAATCTACAACGGATAAGTGCATGGTCCGAGTCGACATAAGTGTTCCAAAAAGAGCGACAATCCTGGATGCAACCACGCCATCTATAACTAATTGCTACATGATCTATTTGAGTCCACCGTTGTCCGGGTGCTGGAGGACGCCATGTAGCACAACGTCTAACACTACGTCTGAAATTTGTACTACTTAAATATAGTCTATGTTCAGCGCAGCTATCCAAAAGCCGTTCACCATTATCATTGCGAGTCGAGCTTAGAGTGTATCTTCCACCTAAATGAAATTCTGTGTTACTTAAGCGACCAACTTGAGCATTCATGTCACCCATAACCAGGACTATATCCGAACTTCGTGCTTTACTTAGTAAGGAGCTTAATTCGGAGTAAAAAGCGTCCTTGCTTTCTTCTGTGCTGCAATCGGTAGGAGCATATGCAGATACAACGAAGAGGCAACGATGATAACGGTTTTTTGCTTTGATTTTAGTAGATGTATTTAAACGTGCCGCACACAATCGACTATTTAAAGGGATCCATTCTATTAAGCAAGCTTCAGCTCGCGCGCTAAGGGCAATACCAACGCCCCATTTACCGGCTTGAGAGGACTCTGTGGAACCAGATGTTCGAAGCCGAATAACGCGTAGATAGGGATGATGCAACTAGTTCTGTAATACACAAAGGATCCTGTACTCTGGTTTCAGATTTATCAAACGCACGAGCAAGAGATTCTTGCCGTCCTAGTTGTTTTAATGTTCGCACATTAAATGCGCCTACATTAAAACCTAACCTAGGTTTAATGAATGATCGTCTACTAGAACCATTTTCGATATTTGGCAACATTGTGTTGAGCTCAGTGTTATGATCTAAACCAACCATATTTATAGTATCGAAAAGATTGTTAATGTTAGATTGAGAAAAGGAAGGGGAGGGAAACGAAGCAGAATCGGAGATAGTTGCCTGCAGTAGCCCGTTTTCGCTTATCCACTCTGCACGGCTCAGCAGATAAGGCGACCCTTTTTATACTGCGCGACGGCTGATGCAGTATGTAATTATTGTAAAGTGTACTTGTCATGGTTATATTTGGACTGTAAAAGAACACTAGGTCGCCCATTCCTAGTGATGGTTTTTATTCTGAGTTTTTCTTCTCCTAGATAGTCTGCCAACCAAGGCTGATGAGCACTATCTGCCCAGATGCCAGTGGCCAAAGTTTCCTTCAACAGCCGAAACTTGCCCTTCACGTCTGGAACGCTTGCTCTCATTCCGTCACTACACATTTAACAAAAAGTTACAGTGCAGTTAGACCAAACTCGAGGCTTCACATGAAACGGGATGATGGCTGTCCTTTTATGGCCCGGCAAGGTTCATGCTACCAATCC
>JAQBSW010010383.1:0-24489 GCA_029291075.1 Eudiplozoon nipponicum
CAATCAAATAAAAAATATGCATGAATGAAGTACTCAAACACAAATTTGGGTTGATAGTTAAATTCATAATTGTAGAAAGTAGGTCTGAACATACGAGCATTCCTTCAACGGTTAAATTGTAAATTAGTATCAAAATAGTCCAATGAAAAATGGAAGATATTTGTATAGAATATTCACCACAAAGAAATACATGAAGACTTATTTATTAATCAATTAAGGTTTAATTAATTATTCAGTTGTCCAATTTTTAAATAATATTGAAAATAATCAAATATAGAAGCAGAGTGAACTTCTTAAACAAAAAAATAAATAAAATATCTTTAGAAGTGGTTGTTGTGAAAAGGAACAAAATTTACATTCTTTTTATTAGGGAAAACTTGAAACATGTTGTACTAGTATTCTTATTTATTCTAATATCCTTTATTATTTTACTTATTTGATTCTATATCGATTGATAGCTACTTCTTTTAATAATCATAATTCTGATAGGCGTCGGTTAATTCTACGGAAATTGCTTTCATTATTTTAAATTTATACTTGATCACGATTGATCCTCTATAGAAAAAACAATATCGTCAGAGAACATGCATTACCGAAATTTTTGTTTGGAATTTTCTCTTCAACTAAATACTCGTGAACTTTGGCACGAACTGAAAACAATGGGCGTTTGCGAGTGATTCTATGTCTTTTTGCTTTTGCTTCAACTAACATTTGGGAATTTGGTTTGCAACATTTGGCTTTGTTGTATCATGTTAACCAGTAATGTAAATTAACCCATCATTGTTTTTCAAAGTTCTCTTTAAGGAGAAAGATATTTCAGTCAAACTGAGTATTGGTAAGAGAAATGGGTAGTCTTAATGTAAACACCAATCCCATTGTATTTAACCAGTCGTCGAACAATATAACAAAACTACCGCCAGTGGCTCGCACTGACGCGTTTCGACCTTCCATGATCATTATCAGAGTACGACGGAAAACTGACTAGTGAGGATCAAACCGCATTGCATATATATGGAAAAAAATTAGATATGCGGCTCTCACCTCTAGTAGTCTCGAATACATTGTACTTGACTGCAAAAGTGGACTGAACAATTTCTATGCAGTCACGAACATTAACTGTTTGCAGCTTTCGCCACATATATATAGGTAATAAAATTAAACAATAATTGATTGCGCGGATGGTGGTAACAATTCTTTAAATCAAGTTTGTGAGCTTGAAGTAAACACCAATCCCATTGTATTTAATCAGTCGTCGAACAATATAACAAAACTACCGCCATTGGCACGCACTGACTCCTTTCGACCTCATCATCAAAGTACGACGTCAAACTGACTAGCGAGGATCAAACCGCATTACTTATATAAGGAAAGCAAAATTAGATATACCGCTCTCTCTCTATCTCTCTCGTACTTTGATGATGATCATGGAAGGTCGAAACGCGTCATTGCGTTGCGACTGGCGTTTTTTATGTTGTTCGACGACTGGTTAAATACAATGGGATTGGTGCTTAATTCAAGCTCGCAAACTTGATTTAAAGAATTGTTGCCACCACCAGCGCAATAAATTAATGGTTAATTTTATTGTCTATATATATGTGTGGCGAAAGCTGCAAACAGCTAGTGTTCGTGGCTGCATAGAAATTGTGCGGCCGACATTTCCAGTCAAGTGCAATGTATGTGAGACTGCTAGAGGTGAGATCCGCATATCTAATTTTGCTTTCCATATATATTCAATGCGGTATAATCCTCGCTAGTCAATTTGCCGTCGTATTCTGATGGTGATCATGGAAGGTCCAAACGCGTCTGCGCTTGTGACTGGCGGTAGTTTTTCTTTGTTGTTCGACGACTGGTTAAATACAATTGGATTGGTGTTTACTTCAAGCTCGCAAACTTGATTTAAGGAATTGTTACCACCATCCGCGCAATCAATTATTGTTTAGTCTCTATGTAGAATTTTTTAGCACATTTAATAGGATTTAATAGGATATTATATTTTCAAATAAGGACAACATTTATTCCTTGATATGAATTTAAAAGACCATTATATATTGTACAGAAGCGCTTTTACTTCATATTGTCAACCGATTTACTGGATTACCTAGAAAGGAACGGTCCATATGTAAATGGACCAAAAAATATATTCTTATAAGTCGTGATAGTTCAAATGGAAGAGCATAGCTAAACGCAGTTTCACATAGGGGTTGAAAAGCCCCATAGTAATGCTATTGCCCGAAGAAATTTTTTGGATTGCACAATTCTGAACAAATTTTATGTATTGCGATGGTCTTCTCATATGGAAGCATGTTCACACACCAAGCCGAAGTTCAAATTGCAGAACGTATTGTGGAAATGTTGAACTTTTCACAAGGCAAACTATTTTTCGTTATAGATGTACACGGAACACCAATTTTATATTGCACTCAACAAGTTGGTATGTGCTCTGACAAGTGTGAAATCAATCTTCTACTGCATCTGCCAATATATGATTGCCCACAAGTACAATTTCAATTGTAAATAATATTAGATGCAGATGACAGTTGAATTTTGACTTTCATACTGAGTCATCATCATCATCATCATCATGTTCAGCCACACAAAAGTTTCAATGCCATATAATCATAAGGAGTGAAAAAGGTATATAAGTGAATTTAGACAAATTATTAGTGAGATTTATGAGAGAGAGAGAGGCAGAGAAAGAAGGAATACCTTGCTACTATGAGTAAATTTATCAGGATAACTCACAGAAATGAGGCAAACTAAACCTCTCCATAACACCGTTATGGCCAAGTTAGCATTCGGGCTTCATACTGAGTAGAGTTTGCTTGGTAATAAATGTTATCAAAACCAAATCAGCTGCCAAATATGTGAACGCAAAAGTTGAATGCAGTTTATCCCTTATGGACGGCACTGCACCTTCGCCATTATTTTGTATGTATACATACCGATATTTTGTATAAATATAAGATTGGTAGTGCACCTACATCTAAAACAAAACTGTTTTCAACGTAAATTAAGGCTAGGTATGTGAGTAGGCTTCCATAAATCCAGATCGGATAAATAAATGTCTTCTCATTTGAATATGCTGCAAATTTGCGGCAAGCTATAATTATTCGACCAGTTACTAAATTTTAATTTCCTGCTAATGATCATTGATCTTTTATTATAAGGCAGATGCCATACCACCCAGTTAAGTTATATTGAATTAATATAAATTGACTGGGTTTAATTATAAATATATTTTTAATAAAAACCCAAAATCACGTTGGATAGTGAATAAAACTTACCTTTTAGAACTGTTTAGATCTTATTGTTCACCCCTCAGTAATACCTAGAATTGCTGTTGTCATAATTTCAGCCCGGGGGCATATATTTTGACTCTTGAATATTATCTTCCACGCCAAAAAGCATTGTGTTTTATTAGAGTTATAAACTATCTTAAATATTTAACATTTACTTGCTTTTTATGTAACAGTTGCTTGTTCACGAAGGAAATGAATTATTTAAAAAATTGCTACGAAACAGTTTGCAAGAACAGGGCATATCGCCAGATGGTGGACCAACACAGGGGTTAGTTTGTACCTCGTTTTTAACTTTGTTTTTCTAATATTATTATTATTATTATTATTATTATTATTATTATGCTACCTTACACGTGCAGTTTTTTTGTGTGCTTGTGAAATTTGTTCCTTTCGAGTCAAATATTTCGAACGTTTATAGGCGTTCAACCATTGTCTTTTGATATTTTAATCCATATAGGTTAGCTGCAATAATCAAGAAACGCTGACATCTGTAGACGTATTTTTGTAGTGGTAAACATGTGTTTCACGTTAAACAGACAAATTATGCTCCATTAACTGCCTTGGCTGGGTCATTGTACGTTTACCATCAATTCTATTGACAAGTAGAGCACTATTCTAACCACCAGCTACAGATTGGCATAAGAGATAAAGTGGATTGAATTTGACATGGCAGAAGCAGCTAAATTCAACCAAAATCAATTTTGGTATTGTAGGACTCTTTTGTCTACCAAGATGTGTCCACTTGTGCATTATAGTTTGTGGTTGGATAGCCTTAGCGATATGACTTTGATTCGATCTCAGTGGCCAGCTTATTGCAGCTTTCTAATAGAATCATCTTAACTTTCTTTTCTTAGTTTGGCAGAGTTAACCGAAAGGTTTGGTCGTGTTTATGTAGCGTTATGTTGAACCACACAAGGTTGCTGTAATTACGATATCGCCGTGCCTTAAAGCTGATTTGTTCATAATGATAAATTTAAACGCCTAGTTTGCCTAATTTCAGTGCCACCTAGGTAAGTATATCCATCCAAACTAGTTCCTCCTATTCATAAATCATTCTGCGTTAGTGTTTGCTTCTTTTAATTTATTATTTCTGCCATTTTTCTTTTCGATATTTTGTTAATTATTAGTTTCATGTTTTCCATTTTATCATGGCTAAAAGATAGTGTATTTCTGTCTCTGATGATGATGATGATGGTGATGATGATGATGATGATGATACTGATGATGATTGAGATGAATCTTACTATTCATTTTTCACTTCGACACGGGTTTTGCATTGTTTGATTGTATTTATCAGCATCACCGACAGCAATACGACACCCTTTAAAGACTGATGCTTCACTGCCATATAATCATGACAAAAAATAAGACTTGAAAAAATAAATGAATCTAAGTCTTTTAAAACAGAAATGACAAAAGTAATAATTTAGAAACATTGTTAACAAAGAGTGCTTTATGAAAGGGAATACCTAGCTCAAATGGAGATGCTTGGTTAACACACAAAAATGAGGCAATCTAGACATTTACATGCGACATTATTGCTAAGTCCGCTTTAAGGCAAGGCGACATTGGAAATACAATACATTTATAGGGTGCACATTTCATACCGAAAGACAGAATGACGACTGCTAGTCTATTCCATGTAGCCTGGTCAGAATCACGCTTGTCGAATAATAATTATAAATCATCAGCATAATCAAGATCGGCTACTTTTCCGCGGGAGAGAGCATTGACTCCCACATCCCAAAATTGGGGAAAGTGGACGCCCTTAAGGGACCACTATTTGTTGTAAAGTTGTCCGATAATATTTTGTAGACTTCAAAGCGACCAGTAGTGCAATATTTACAAATTGGGTAGACACCACTCTTCGATAGAGTATCATTTAAAATATTGAAGTCAACATCGTGATATATATATATATATATATATATATATATATATATATATATATAATATTAATTAATTACTCGAATGGAGAATATTGCAACTTAAACAGCAGCTAATGTCGATATCAAATATTATTTACCAATATACATGCGCAAGTTGTCGATCAACTTACGTAGGCCGATCGATCAGACGGTTAATTACTCGAATGAGAAAACATTGTAACTTAAACGCCTGTTTTAAATCAAATGGTGAATACAAGTCTACAATTGAGAGACACATCGTTGAAACCTCACATATATGTTCTCCAGACGTAGCATTTAAAATAATTACTAAATACAATAACAGAAGGGAGTTAGCCACATACAAAGCTTTATGGATAAACAAATTGCAATCGGATTTATGCAAGCAGAAGAAGTATGTTCAGGCATTGAGCTTGAACTGGAGGTGACGCACACAATTGATTGGTTGTTCCCTTATTTCACACTCTCTCCATGTTTACATTTTTCAATCTTGTTTTGCCTTTCAATTTATATATATATATATATATATATATATATATATATATATATATATATATATGTGTGTGTGTAGAATAAGAACTTCGGAACACAATCGAGCACTGGTTTAATCTTAAAAGTCTTCTATTTTATGCTTCATCTATGAAATCGCGTAATTTCTTTAATTGTGCTCATATGCACAGTTTAATGAACCATACGTTTCCAATTAGGACTTCCAATAAATAGCATGAAAATTGTGGACGTTTAAAAGTATTTAAAAAATTTAATTGAAACGTTATGATATAGGAGTAAAATCGTGTTTATCGGTAATTTTCTGCGTTTTTGCGTTTGCACGCTTGTGTAAACAGTGTTTGAGGTAGTGAATTGGAGTATTTTCTGTGACTTGGTGCAACTTATGTCCGCTGCAGCGACTTGTATCGATTCGTTGACTACGCGTTTGCTTCTGCTACTTCGACATTTAATCTTTAGTTCAGCTCTTTTGTGGTTATCTATTGCAATCGCTGCTGCAATTATACTCGAAATTTTTTATTTACAGCTTATGTAAGTCTGTTACCTGTAGCATCTGACATAGACGTATTTTCTAGTTATAAGGCATTTCGATTACTTGATCTGTGAACGTTCACCGATAAGGGTAACGTTCTTCTTCAATCATAAGTTGTTTTGTTGTCAGTTGTCTACTTTTTTCTAACCGTTGATACTTTTCTCCTGATAACTTTTACTGGTGAAGGATTTTGGAGTTGTAGCCGCACTATTTACTACAAATAATGCTGCATTGTTTCCTTTTTGGTCGGGACACATTCTTTCACAAGTGATTATGATACTTTGGATAATTATGTCATTATAGATCTTGGTCCTGATTGTATTCTTGATTCAGACGTGCGTTTTGATTATTCATTTATTGCTCCTATCATTTTATTTCTATTAATCTTGAAGTGTATATAAATAGCGAATAACTAGCGATCATGACATCTTTAATGCTCAAAATATCAAACTATTATTGCTATAATAAAAGTGACTGAAGTTGTTGCAATGTATTCTGTTAACTATACGTCAAATCTTTTACCTGGTAAGTAAAGTCTTACCTTACCTTTAATTGATACATGTATACATACATAAAAATACACAAGCAAATATACATACAGTCACAGAGATTAAATTCTCGCATGCTAAATAATCAAAATAGTCTAATTTATTTAGTGTTTGTTTTAGTTTTTCAGTTATTCTTGTTTTTTCAATTTTTGTATTTTTTGCCTACTTCGTCTTCTATTAAAACAATTTAAATCAGTTTGGTAGATTCGGAGTTGGCGTTTTATAAAAATCAATTACGCGGACTCTTGAGCGGGAAGGTCAAATTTTCAGAAGATTTCTCTGACATTTGGCCAAAGGATACTCGGTGAAACTCAACTTCTGCCGGGCGAGTTAATGTGCAATCTAGATGTTGTAGTCTTTCAAAACACAATCAAATAGTTGTTGAGATATATTTTTTAAATTGTCGTTTACTGCAAATGTCCTTGCACTTTGTTATTTGCCATTTTCTCCTGTGTTCGACGGACGTGTATTTGTGTTGCAAAATGTTGTGTAATGCTCAGCACAGACTTCCATCACATAGTTTTTTCCATCTGGCGAATTAAATCACAGATTATCTTAAAGTTCCCGTTTTGTAAACAGAATGTATAGTTATTTTTCTGTTCGCATATGTCACGCAAAAAATGTCTAAAATTATCACTTATTTCTGGATGTATTCATATGATGAAGCGTGTGGTGGTCTTTATCAAAATCCAAATATGTTGGTGTGGAATTTAGTTATATTGAAGTTAATTTACTTTCAAGAAAAGATTAAAACTTGTTTTTTAAATAGTCGTTTGAATCTTTCAAAAATTGACATCAATTTAATTGGCCTCATACCCTTGTACATGGAATAGAACTTCACAATCAATTAAACATACTTTTCTCGTACGTGTTTGGATATTTTTCCTATAATAGCCGTAGGTATTATTTTTTACTTAACTACTAGAAAATGTTTCTAGAATTTTCGACACTAATAACATTTCTAATCTAATCTTATTTAACTATTTACTGCTACATATATTGTAAGATTATAAACAGTTCGGTTATTAATCACTGTTTTAATTGTGAGGAGATTTCCGAACGTCTCATCATCACGTGTCGTATCCAAGATGTTTTATTCTGTTTTTACAAGTCAATTTTGGCTTTGAACACTTGTTGTTAGTTGCATAGATAAATCTAATTTAACTCTCGATTCGAAAGCAAATTTTAAGTGCATTTGTTTCGCGTTGTTTTTGTCGAAAAAACTGGTTTGTTGCGGTTGCAGAGACTGCAGAGGAAACTATACAGGGATTTTTTACGCCTTCCTATAAGCTGTGTTTTAATTTTTTCAGTTTAGCAACTCCGGGTGTTTTGATAATAAGGCTAGTTGGAAGCGTGGTACCAACTTCTAATGGTGCGACATCGGGAAGAGCAATTGCATTGCTACGCGAATGCTAAGACGCTAACGACTAACTTTATTGTCCATTTATGATGACCAAATTGTATACCTATGCGCATGATTCATACTAAACTTTGAATTAGAGATATTGCTGTTTATACCTATTCCTTAAGATGCATTTGTGTTTGCGTTGTGTTTTCACCTTTCGTGCTGATACCATAATTGACGGTTGCGGGAAAATTGATAGCACTTGTTGGTCGGTAAAATCTTGATTCCTTTACATTTCCAGGTGCACAGTCTGTTTTTTTATTTGATTTACGGCTTCTCCTTGGGCCCTGACTCTGAAGCCCTCCTTACACTGTTGACCAGTTGTTTATTGCGCGGGTATTGTTAAGTTCTATTCATGTAAATTTTGTAGATTAATAAAACGCTATACTGTATTGCGTATTTGTTCATGTACAAAATGTTGATCAAAATCATTTGATTTCTGTATTTAAGATGCTTAAAGCAGTTACAATATATAGTAAAAACATAGTTAAGCTTAATTGAATGACACTTCATAAGGTTAAACAGTTATCTGCTTCAAAATGAAATCAGTAGAATCACGTGATATTTATTTATATTACCTACCTTTTCATGATTCACTGGAATCGCGTACAAATTGAAGCAATATTACGACACAAATCTTTAAAAATTTAAACGCAGTTTTGTCCCAGTTTATGTTTGCGTTTAAAAATTATCTCATATTTTCCTAAAGGTGCTATCATTCGAAACACATTTTTTCAAATATACTTAAAAGTTTCTGATTTTTCCATACTCTTGGCTGTGAAGCACTAACATGTATGCATTAATATATTATTCATCAAGTATCTATTAACAAATTAGTTCGTATGGGACTAGAAGGACATGTCAAGGTAAACATGAACGAAATATGTAATCCCGTTGCAGCACATATTTGGAGCTAATCCGGTACTGCATCTCAAAGCAACCATTTAGCTGGTCAAGTAAACACAAAATCACACGTTTTAATGGACTTGATTTGCTTCATCTACTCTATAATTAGTTTTTGTGTAACACCGACTGATAATTAGTAGCGGTCAATAATCACGAAACGAATGCATAAGAGATATGGCATGATTTAATCCAGCCGACTTTGGTATGTCCTTCAGCTGCTTTATGAACTAATTTGTTACCAGTCACGACACGCCAAATACATCAAAGGTTGTCGTTTAAAAAAAATTATTTATGTAATATCATGTGGTTTACATTTTCTTTATTGATATGTTTAGTATGAAATTTAAGCTCCTCCTCCTCCTAAATGTTGTATAGTTGTTTATTTGCTACTCTAGTCCACGATCAGTATGTTATATATGCTCCGTGAATATGCGAAGTGATTGTCTCTACTTACTTTATCGCGTTCTAAAGTGGTTCTTCAGTTCACTTAGTCACAATTGTCATAAATGCGATCAAGTATTCAAATACTAATTCTTCAATAACGCTTTAAGTTATAATTTCGATTATTATACTATTAACGGTGATATTAAAACAAGTCGAAACTTCATTTTTGAACTAACAGGGGAAAGTTAATGTGATAGAATATGCTTTTGGTTATGGAGAACTATATATATATATATATATATATATATATATATATATATATATATATATATATATATAATTGTAATTGCTACTAATTTCACCATTTTTTAAAGTATGAGAAAAAGAACCGTAATCGATTGAATAACATTTATTAATAAATATTATTTCTAGCAGTATATATAGCCATTATTCTGCGTTCGTTAATATTTTCGCTCGTTCAATCCCAACGGTACATTTGTCGTGACCAATCCCCTCTTACCTATTTTTGACTTGATTTTACGCAATTTGGACTACTTTTTCGTAGCGCCATGTGATATGTCATCGTTTTCATTATGAATGTGTCCATAATTAATAGGTGTGTCGTATTTTGCGGCACTTATGCTACTTTTGAAGGTCTGTAGTGTACCAAGGGCGTACAAAAGGAACCTAATATGCAATTTGTGCACACAAATACGCAGGATCTGTTTACCGAAAATCATTCAATTAGAGCTAAACCTATTTCGCGAAACGCTGAGAAATACTAGCTTTCCCGGCTGGTTTACCGAATATAATTTTAGGTAACGCAATAAAATCGAGACCAGCTGAGATTTTAAAAAGAAAAGTAATTCAAGCGACGGAGCTCAGTTTCCGTCAATACAGATGAGAGTTGTGTTCAATACAAATATCAATGTACCTGCAACAATCAGTACATCGGCAGATCAAAATAGAGGCTCTAAACTAGAATAAATCAGCAATTCCCTCAAAAATTATTAAAAAGTGGTGCAGCTCCTGCACAAGAATCATCAATTTGTGAAAATGTACAAATCATAGGTTATGCTGCGGATAGTACTAATTTTTCAGCTCTATGCAAGACAAACTTGCAACTAATTGTTTCTGGTTTTTGAAGCTATTGCAATTAATAAGTTTAACCTCTGCTTAAATGTGCTGAAAGTAATTCAAAAAGAAATTATATTAGACTGGAACGGAAAAATAACGAACATGTCTTCAAAAGTAACATATGTGCCGCAAAATACGACACATTAATTTCAGACACCTTCACAATGAACGCGATGGCATATCACATAGCGTTAAAAAAAGAATGAGTCTAAATTGCGTAAAAGCAAGACAAAACTAGTTAAGACGGGATTGGTTACTACAAATGTGTACCGTTGGAATTGGACGAGCGAAAATATTAACGAATGTAGAATAATGGCTGTAGATATGGCTGGAAATAATATTTATTAATAAATGTTCCATGGGTTACGATTCTTTTTTCTCATATATATATACATATATATATATATATATATATAGAGAGAGAGAGAGAGAGAGAGATGAGTGCGAGGAAATATACATCGGAGTGTTAATACATTAGCGAGACTGATCAGAAGCATGATTACTACGTCTGTCTCGAGGTCAATCAGTAAGTTGATCAAACTGAATGTCGGTCGCGCTAACATTTGCTGTGTAAACTATGGTAGAATGAACTGAAAAATGATTAATATTGTTCTACACAGAGCACAACAGAAGATGTAATGGCTTTACAAAATCAATTATCAACCAATTTACAAATTAGAGCAATAAACATAGAGCATATTGGATGTTGTACCCTGAATTTTGCGTACTTCTGTCTTGCTTGATACAAAGATTTTAAGCCAAGTGGCAGGGATTTGATTATATATATATATATATATATATATATATATATATATATATATATATATATATATATATATATACATATATATATATATATATATATATATATAACCGAAATATGGATGTATGTAATTAGGACCACCCATCTTCTCAACTATTCATTTGTTCATATTGAGCAAACTTGAAATAAAATTCCTTGTAATGTTTACGTTATACGAGTAGTATTGGCGTAGATAATTAAATCCTGATACATTACACTACACGCCTCCCGACGGCAATGCATGTGTTTTGCCAGGTATGATTAGAATCAGCAAGAATATTCCAGTTTCACGCCTATCCCGTCCTTCCTTAGTATGATCGCATTTTACACTGGAGATCCTTGTTATGTCAACAAAATCGGAATATACAAGCCAATATGCCAACTGACAGGCATCGTAATAAAATTGTTGAATGAATAAAAATGCGGTAATTTGGATTTTCACGATAAAAATTTGAAATTGTACAATTCTATCTCAGTTAATATCTTATGTTACCTATCGCAAGTTACCAACCAGGACACATACTGCAGCAACCTGAGTGCAGTATGTGACAAGTGATAAGCACAGACCAAAGTAACGATGCAAATTTTAATAACCTCCAACACAGGTATTGACCCAGCTCCTCACCACACATATTCACATGAACAATTTAAAAATGATAAACTATAATATATATTTCTTTCTCGCGGGATCGCCCATTATGATATTTTTAAAACGGGTATTACTACACATGTATGTTTGCTCGAAGGATGTTCAAACTACCTCAAAGTTTTGATAAATAGTTTTCATTGAGGCTAGATTCAGAATTTTGCCAGAGTTGCTGGTGTTTAGAAAGATTGTTTTCAATTCCGGGGAGAATTAGCTTTTCTATAAAAAAGAGTGTCTATATTATTTACAGGATTGCTACACATTATATAGTGTTTTTTTCGGTAGTTGCTTTAGAATGCATAGGAATAGGAAATTTCTCCGGTCAAATGTAAAAACAATACGTGACAGAATATTTAGTCGGTTTGGAGCGTAGTGACAGTTGCTACTGATTAATCGCCAACATTCAAGAAACATGCGTAGATGAGATTACACCATTTTAATGATAACTTTTGCGCATCCTCCTGATAATGCATTAATTAAAAAATCAGTGATTGGTTACTATGTACATCATGCGTAATACAGACCTACAATATTAAAATAAATGTTATTCTGCTTTGTTTTGGTTTTCAATTGTGCTTTCTGTTTCGATTGATTATTTATACCTTAAAATATATCGACGGTAATGTTTCTATTCTTATATATATTAAAAAAAAATTATTTGTTATCTTGAGAGGTGTTCTTCAAGCGAAGTTTGCGACCTTAGGATAAAAACCAATCGCATCGTATAGCAAAACTACCGTCAATTGCATGTACTATGTTGTACGGCTGGTTAATGAAAATAAGATAAGTGATTATTTCATCTTTACACACTTGATTTGAAGCATTGTTACCACCACCCGCGCAATAAATAATTGTTTAATTGTATTTCTTCTAATTGGCTTGTACTTTTCAGTTACCTTTGCTTGTTAATCGTCTGTTTTCAGATCCAGAATTAAATTTGATTTACTAGATGGTAGCATGTGTTTCTATGCAAATTCAACGGACTTTACTTACTCCGTAACTACTACATCCAATTGATTAGGCAGATTAAATCGAAAGAATAAATGAATGATTTCCTTTAAATGTTTCAATTGCGAGCAATTCACGTTTAGAATACAATCCATCTATTGGAGCACGATACCGTCTTTTATCCAGCCGATCTGTATAAGTAGCTTTGTCTGTCAGTGCGCTTCAGACTAGTTAAACCATTTTTAGCATTGCATCAATTTTGGTACTTCAAATCTAATAATTTTTGTATAAATGTTAGGTCAGCCATTTTTATACATTTTTAATGTGAATTGAGAAATAAATCGTGTATTGAAGCATAACTTAATAATAAGATTGTGTCCCTGCATTAGAATAATTGTATGCTTCAGTACACTATTTATTTGTCAAATATTTTTTCCCTTATCTGAAATTCTTTGCCTGTTTTAATGATACAGTCGAAATTTAAGAGCTGTACATAATAGTAATTTACACGAATGAACAATATTGGAAAAGGATGGTTAATTTTTTTATGCTAAATGATTATTGTATATGTACGTTCTTGAAATGGAAGCATTTACGGAAATCAGGATATCGCCTCTATATGCAAAGACAAATAAATTCTGTGGGATGAAACAAAAATTTCTTTCGCATTTCCCCGAAATTTCTACAAATTAAGATGTTTATATATTTTTGAAAAGCGCAACATACAAAATATTGAAATTCGTAGAAATTTCGAAATAGAGGAATGGTGAATTATTTATGTGCATCATCTCCAGTTCAGGCTCAATATCGGAACATGCTTTTTCTGCTAGCAAAATTCAGTTTGCAATTCTTTTAACAAAGAAGATTCATAAATTCCTAACTAGATTTGTTTCTTGCCTTTGATGGGTATCTTAATGGAAATATTTTGTGAAAATATGTATACGATTTCGATAATTCGTTGTATGGTCGCAAAAGAGTATTAGCTATTTGATTTGTCATAGACTTTTAAATTGACCTATTTTTATATTTTGGTCGTTAACAGCCTGTGGTCTGATTTATGCAAGCAAAGCAAGCACGTTCTTGAATAAAATTTTCTTTGGAGATTTTGTATATAAATGGTTGGTCGTTTACCTTTTTCACAAACTTTCAAAGTTTCAATTTTATGTTTACTTTGCTTTTCGAAAATATACAAATTTTCTTATTTGTAGATATACGAGGAGAGAGTGAGACGGAAATGTTTGTTGTATCTGACAGTTTCTCCTTAACTGTGCACATTAAGTCGGTAGTATGAATATATATATATATATATATATATATATATATATATATATATATATATTGATATATACATCATTTGATATATATTTATAGTATCAGCAGAAATTATTAATATGCATATTACTTATTTTGACTGGACAAAGCATAGGATTGTTAGAACGGTATATTAGAAATAACGATTTCGACCTTCTGTACCATCTCTTCATAGTGGCATCAATGAGGTGCTGACAACTTAATACGAAACCGTTTTCCTACACTTGAGTTTAATTCGGTAGCAAATGCAATGCCTCTTCTAGAATATAATTTTGTCCATTTTGCGAAATTCTTATTAATGTCCAACATTGTTGTAGACATCATTTGAGGCATCGCGTATTTGTTTCAGAGTCGTATCGATTATTTTTTATAACAAGGGGCCGAAGCATTGCTTGCTTTTATACGTATTAAACTATGTGAATATCTTTTCCTTATGCTAAATACTCGTTAGTATTACATACACTCTGAAATTAAACCTAACCAGCCACAATTTGCAGTTATACAGCAGATAAGTCGCCAATTGTTGAATTTATATATATATATAGATATATATATATATATATAACCTCTGGTGCTTACTAAACCAAACAACCAATAAGACCAGCAACTATGAAATATTTTCATCATCGAGTGTTATTTTTCCTGCGTTAGTTTTTTCTTAGGCACATCCCAACGCCAAATTCGAGTCAATCTGCGAGGCAATCTAATTTTCTAATAAGATACTACCTAACATGCTGTGTGCGATTCTGAATATAAAGATAAAAGTTTTGGGACCTTCATCCCTCTTTGTATGTGGATAAATGTTCGATGGCACAGATTGTCGACGTTATGCTCTGTATGACCGTTTTTAGCCTTAGAAATATCTGGTTCTGAACCTGGTTTTATGCTACTCGAAATCATTAATTTATTTCAGCTGCAAAATTTATTATGCACGTGTTAAGTGCAGTTTCTGACCACTCTAATGCTTTCGATTTATGTCGCAGTAAGAGGGGTCATGTTTTTGGTTCTAAACTTGCGTGTGCATGCCTGTGTGTGTGTGTTTGTGTTTATTTTATCTAATTGTACGAGTATGTATTTTTGAAGGTATTTTCTGGATTATGTAGCTTGCCACGGCTTCTTTCTGCTGCTCTGTTTTCTGGCATTATTTCATTCGCCAGGAGTATCTGTGCTATACTTTTTTTGCTGTTTTCAATCGTGACTGTTTATATTAAATATAATTTTCTTTGTTTGTTTATATGCATTTTCAGTTTCCGTTGCGCATTCTTTGGCATTTTTGTTTGCTCTCTGGCTGAAATATTTATTTTCCCGTTACACGCTTGCTTTGCGATGCTGTATATCTGGCAATTTCACCTTTTTCCAATGAAACAATCTTTGCAGGCATTCCAATCTAGATTAAAATGAAGTAATATCAGTGCTGCATTTGGCTAACTGATTTCCGATGTCTTTCTGAAATTATGTTTAGTAATGTTTCTATACTTCATCTTGATACAGTATTTTCGTTGTTTAATTACTATATACGAGGTAAATACTCAATAAATTGCATAATTAATTGATGATCTGCATTTGCGCTTTTTAATATTTTGTTTTGTTACGTTTGTCACTGTATTGCATTAATTTTGTCAGGCGTTTTTGACATAATAACCTTGTCATTTTTCTTTGACGTATAAAAAACTAGAGTCAGTTTATTTTTTAAGGTAGTAAAGCATCAGTTTGCGTATCTGATGGTAATATTGCTCAGGTGTGCTACTAGGTAAACTGCATGGGATGGGTGTTTTAAGTTCGCAAACTTTGTTTGAATAAATAACTGTTTTCATGCTTTGGAACAGTCAGTGATTTTTTTATGGTGGGGAAATCTGCACGCTGTGCGATAGTGACTCAATAGAAACTGTGGACCTGGCATGCCAGTCAGGTACATCCGGCCACATCAAATCTGCAATAGTAATACTCTTTCTTCCAGACATATAAGGAATTCCTTAATACTCGTATTGTGCTATGCCCCAACATGGAAATTTATTTAACAATAGATGATTGCGCGGGTGGTGGTAACAATTCTTAAATCAAGTTTGCGAGCTTGAAGTAAACACCAATCCCATTTTATTTAACCAGTCGTCGGACAACATAACAAAACTACCGCCAGCCGCAACGCACTGACGTGTTTCGACCTTCCATGATCATCATCAGAGTACGACGGCAAACTGACTATCGAAGATTTATTATCCGCTGAAATTTTATTATTAATGTGTCTCCGGAGAGAATTGCTTGCTCCAGTGATAGCTTAGTTTTGTTAACTTTCCTTGAACACCTTCGTCTCGGCGACGGCACGTCTAGTAAAAAAAGGAGATTATGAAAAGCTAATGTGATGTAAATTCGGAAATCTCTTCCTTAGTGCTCCATTTATAAGTTTCGGCTTCGCTCTGTTAATTGGCTAACGTAATTTTGTTCTGCATTCCCTAAATCAAGTTTGTGAGCTTGAAAGATTACCAGTCACATTGTATTTAACTAGTCGCACAATATAGAAAAACCACCATCTATCACACGTAATGACCCGTTGCGAATTTTTATGGTCATCGTCAGAGTACAAAGATAAATGGACTAATGAGAGTCTATCCGCAATGTATATATACCGAAAGCAAAATTAGATATGCGGCTCTCATCTTTGTTAGTCACGCACACATTTTACTTTATTGGAAATATCGGATGCAAAATTTCTATGCTACCACGAGCATTAATTTTCTGCAGCTTTCGACGCATGTATGTAAGTTCTATTATTAAATAATCATTTGGCGATAACAATTCTTTAAATCATGTTTTCGAATAGCTAAATAAAATGGGATTAAGGTATATTTCAAGCTTACAAACTTGATTTAAAGAATTGTTATTACCACCCGCGCAATCAACGATTACTTGGTGGTTGTATATGTTTTCGATAATTATCGAGGAATATACGAATCCATTGAAAGAACTTAAATGATAAATAGATTACGCAGGTCGCGATTTTTTACTCATATTTAACATTGTGCTGACGATTTTCAATCGTAATAGTTTTTTCAATTCAGAACGCAGCTGGGATGAAGTAATTCAAAAATAATAGTCGGAATATTGCAAACCTAGAAGGATGCGCCATTTCAGGAGATTCATTGCTAATAATGAAAAAATCAGCGGATATCAACTATCTGTAGAATGTCGCTGACGCCATCATGATCATTAATAAATATATAACAATAGTTCTGCAATAATCAGACTAATTCTCATTTATAGGTGCAAGCCGTACCAGATTTCGTGATGTCTGAGTGCTGACTGGTTCAGTCACTTCATAGGTGTCTACACCTTCAATACTGATCACTGCAAATTTTGGCTTATCATTTATTGCCAATTGTTCGATGAAGTTTTGATACCTCATTTCTGATATCGAAAAAGTGCAGTTTTACATTTCATAGGTTTCTACACCTTCAATACTGATCACTGCAAATTTTGGCTTATCATTTACTGCCAATTGTTCGATGAAGTTTTGATACCTCATTTCTGATATCGAAAAAGTGCAGTTTTACATTTCATAGGTTTCTACACCTTCAATACTGATCACTGCAAATTTTGGCTTATCATTTATTGCCAATTGTTCGATGAAGTTTTGATACCTCATTTCTGATATCTAAAAAGTGCAGTTTTACATTTCCGTGGTAATGCCAATATAATTATAATTGAAAATGAGAAACAGCAAACCCCGTTCGTTGACAAAAATGATGCCCGTAGGCTGCGAATTGTGGTTACTCCGAGAAAGCGAGAGAGAAAGAGGTAGCGAGAGCGAAGCTAAGGATAAGATTGAGCATAGAGTGCGAATCATAGAATAACGCTAAATAAAATCTGACAATAGGTAATGACCTGTATAGACATATGCAATCCAACACAATTATTTATTTATTATGAGTATACATTTATCTCTATAACTATATACATATGAGAAATATTCGGAGTTTCTAGTATGGTCGAAACCTGTCTTCTGAATGAATTTCCCATCTACTTAAATCAATTTTGAGTCTATACTGACAATATATATATATATATATATATATATATATATATATATATATATATATATATGCGTATAAACCATATACATTTATGCACATATAAAGAAATATATAACAACAACGTAAGTTTCCTAGTCAAGTGAATACGATACACAATGAATGTCAATCTGAGTTCTTTCTTATTCTCTCACCATGAAATGCGAAGTCGTCATAATACTTAATTCTCAATTTTCTAATCGCATCCAGGGTGCAACCGGTTATGGGACAACACGGGATGTGAACTTAGAAAACTATCAAATGGATACCAATTTCCATTCAGTGGTAAGATCAAAGTGAGAAAGAACAAACTTGCTCGATGACCTGAATGGTGTCCGTAAAAACGGATTAAGGTTAGCTAGAGAGAAAGAGAAAAAAACTAGAGAGCAATACCTAAGAGAAAAATTCAGTGCGATCACTCATTCTATAATGTTTTGAGGAGACGAATTCATACAGCAATAAATCAAATAAAATGAGGCCACACGGGGCAGTAGGACAAAATGTATCGACCATGGCAAATAAATAGGCAGCTCTGCTACGAACCACAGACAAGTGGTTTTCTTCGTTCTGTGGCATTAAAATCAATCGGAGTATCCTTTCTCTTGTCTGTTCATTACAACGCTGACATGCTGTGTTTTTCTGACAACAGCTATAAATTTATTTAAACATGCCGGGCCAATGCGCTCACGTCTGCAATATTACGATGAGGTATCCAGCGCCGGGATGTCGCAGCATTTCATGCCAAAAGCTATCCATTTTTTGTATAGATTTCAAAACAACCCAGTGCACTTTTTGGTCCTACTTTCCGTACAAATTGCCCATGGTAATTATTTATTGGCATGCGGAATCATTTCCCTGATTTTCGAAGAACTTGATAGGTGCTGATACTTTAACAGCAGAAATTCTTCTGAAAGCATCGGCTACCACATCCTCGATACCAGCTCAATGGTAAATCTTTACATCGTTTTCCTCAAATTCTTCAATACCCAGTGATCGGAAATGCACTAATTATTTGTGATCGATGGAGACGCCTATGTTTCCACTGATGAAAAAATACCTTATATTTCGTAGGACCAAATGTACGGTCAGTGGTTATTTCACGGCAACGATATAGTTTTGTTTTGTTTTAGTGAGATTGCGACTTACAAATTGTGCTGGATGTCCGTCGGCATGTAATACTGCTTCTATATCTATGACCGATTTGTTTGTCCTAATTGAAAGGTTTCCCAATGAGAAAGTAAAAATCGTGGCGTCTATCAATTTCTGCTTACATTGAATAAAAACTTCTTGGGCCTCATCTGTCCAACGAAACTATTTTAGCACTAGAAAATTTGGGCAATATTTGTTGAGTAACCGCTTTCTCCGCGAGATCTCGTCTATTGAAATAAATCATACCAATAAACCGGAGTAATTGTTTTCTATTGGCCAATACCGGATAATCTTTGACAGGCTGTACATTAGAATCTAAGGATATAAATCTATCTGCTATAACTGAGTGGCCCACGTACCGCACTTGCTGGTCTATCTACCATCTTTCAGGATTAAAATGTAATCGCCATTCTAAGGATTTGAGCAACATCTTTTGCAGCCGATTATGCAATTTTTGTTCGATTTTTGCTCATATAATGACATTGTCAACGTACGCTTAAGTACAGGATAAGTCGGACACAATAGACTTCATCATTCTTTGAAACAATTTCAGTACATTCTATATACCAAATGATACCTGAGTGAATAAGAAAAGGCCGTGAGGCACATGTACCCTACATTCCATTTATCTTCGGGCCAAATGCTAGTTTGCCAAAAGCTCTGTTTTATGTCAAGTACGACAAACCACTTGCCTCCAGCTAGATTAAGAACGAATCGTACAGAGTCGACATGGGATACAAGGCAGATTAGGCCACCGTATTTAATAGCCGGAAATAAGCCTCCGGTCGGAACGAACTATCTTTATATGTAACGCAAATCATGGAAGCTCAAAACACAGATGAGGATGGCCCAGGAATGTCAGAATCTATCATCTCTTGTGTTACCTGAGATGTTTCTGCTAGTTTCTTTGGAAGGGCACTATATATTCTTTGTGATTCTTAAGCATCGTTTAATTTTAGCCATAGTTTGGTGCAATCGGTCTTTGTTCAGAACATTCGGTGTGATCAGGTGGCTGGCATTTTCTAGTAAAGTCTAAACCAGTAGCTGTTTTTGGGTATTCATTTCAATATAAGACAGTAGATGTCGTCATTTATCAATATATTAGTGATCCATTTTCCCGCAGCCACCATCGCCGCGTCAGAAGCCTTATACAAATTTGCTCTCGTAGATTTTACTTTGTTTGAATGCAAAGCCAACGGTCATATCGAAGCCTCAGTTCCTGTATTAAAGTGGATCATTTATATTATTAGCTCTAGACCTCCCGGCGTGTTCGATAGAGCGCCATATCTGACGGGATCCAGCAGCATAAGCATAAGAGTCTTATGTGGTTGCAAATTGCGCGAAGACTGCAAGTTTAAACAGTCACCAATTGGTACCTGTTGTGGTATACAACGGTTGCTCACCCGGTAGTAAATCTAGCCTGTGTAATTCGGAAAACACCCACTGTAACCTGGCAGGGAAGTGATCAAATCATCCTCGTTTAAACTCTGCATACCGCAGATCTAATGGCAATTCTAATTAGACTGCTACTGTTCAATCCACTAATGGTCACGCGTACAATTGGTACTTCGAGCGATATTTCAACATTGCCCTGTGGTGAGTGCTAAATGTGTGGAAGCATACAGATTAATGGGACCAGTCAGAACCCAACCATCACAGAAACTAATGCAGTTTCTTAGAAAAGGAAGATCATTTTTTTTAAATTTGATTTCTGAATGCCAGCTTCATATTTTCCAATGCCGCGTTTTCCGTACGCGGGTAGTAGCTTTGCACGGACAGTTTCACAAAGATCCGGTTGATCACAATTTCCAATTTCGTTTTGTCTTCGATCGGACTGAGTTTGTATTCGTCCCAATGGAAATGCGGTTCTATCACATCTTTGTTGGGAAAGGAAGATCAATCTGAGTATTGCAGGACTACTGGTTGAAATCAATTAATCGCGAATGACAATCGTTAATCTGCGAAATTTGATGATAACTCTGTGCAAATAACACCGTGAAATAAATAGAGCTATTTTTATATTTTAATAGCATGCAACATCTTATTCAGTTCACCTGCAATTGTGGAAACCTGCAATCTGGCGTTCTGTCTTTATTTGGGCTCTTAATCCTGAGATAGCCATAATGTGTTGTTTTGTTTGGCTTCCTTAAACTGCCACTGCATTTAGAGCATGCGTCGTCACTAGCCTCGCATATCCATAGGCCAACTACTGGTCTGCTCGAGGCGTGACTGCTTTCGCTAACAGGAGATGGGGCGAAGACGATTTCTGTCGTCTAACAAACAGGTACTATTACCAGATAGTGCTCCTTAACCTGTAGTGATAGGCTCTCTGGAGTAGAAGCCCTGAAGCACTAATGTGCGACCTTGTTTTTCTTTATAACTAACATATGAGCATAAATAATAAAAACAAAAATGATCTCATACTGCATTGACAGAGGCGGAACATATAAATGGTTACCTTGACTGCTATGCCTTGTAAGATAAATAAGCGTGAACAAGCTACTACAGCCGAAACTGAAATAAGATCCCTCAGATTGGAAGAGAATATTCTGGGGAAGGACCAATATCGCCGCTTACTCATCAATAAGTAATTAACGATGTTGTCTGATAACTTATAATCAAAAGATTTTTCTGCCTGGTGGGCCTCTGAATCCGATGATAGAAATCATAAGAGCAGTGCTTATATGTACATGTCCCAGAGCTAAGTCGAAGCAAGGCGACTGGCAACGCTAACTCCTTTGTACAGGAGCAGAACACACACCAAAATACATGGTGGATTTTCAGAGGCTCTTGATGACCGCTGAGTGCCGATTTAATTCAATGATTGTTTATTTATTAATTCTTAGAACGTAAGGATTCTTACTTCATGCAGCAATTGGTCTGTTAAATTTGGCGAAGTGCTCAAGCGCAGTATCCATAGAAGATAATGATTTATTCTAGAACATCACAATAATTGTGTGGCGAAAGCTACAAACAGCAAATGTTCGTGACTGCATAGAAATTGTGCAGCCGAAATTTCCAGTCACGTACAATGTATGCAAGACTACTAGATGTGAGAGCCTCATATTTAAGTTTGCCTTCCATATATATGCAATGCGGTTCGATCCTCGCTAGTCGGTCTGCCGTCGTCATCTGATGGTGATCATGGAAGGTCGAAACGCGTCTATGCGGTGCGACTGGCGGTAGTTTCGTTATGTTGTTAGAGGACTGATTAAATACAGTGGGATTAGTGTTTGCTTCAAGCACGCAAACTTGATTTAAAGAACATCACAATATGTTTAATCTAGACCTAGTTCACAGCAGAATGTGATTCTTGTGCCGTTCAGCACAATAATGATCTTGCGAGGTATGGTATTGTCTTTCTGCTTCAGGATGTTGCAGTAAAAGCCTTACCCGACTGGTAAATTATAAACTCGTTCTTCCTTTGTTAGATTCCGCGTGGACAAGCTACTTATAAAAGTCGCAATTGAGCACTGCTTAATTTTGGCCATTTGTCTAGTTAAACGAATGCTTGTTTGTAGAAGCTTTTTGATTTGCATTAAGAACTTCAGCGCTGTTTTTGTGCTGCTGTATTGGTGAAAAATTACTAGCTTCAGGGAGTGATTAATTGTTTTCAAGATGTGTCCATTCAGTACGGTGCAAAACTAAATGCATCCAATACGTTGGTTGTGGCCAATATTGGTTCAACTTTCATGATCGTTCTGAACTACGCCATACTGTCGATCGTCAACAGATTTTTGTACCTAACTTTCCTGATGTATCCAGAAAAGCCGGCTTCTGCCGAGATATCCGGATGTATTGCATTTTCTGTAAATGTCTTTGTCTCATCCCAGTCTGTTTCACTAAGTACCAACACAAGATTACTATCCTTTATGCTAAGGAGACATGGAAAATGGACGACTAGCTGCTAGCATTTGAAAATATTTTTAAAACAATGTTTTTTTCCCTTTTCAGGTTAGATGTATGCATCAGAGATTAAAATTGCAAGCGGACATTTCCATTCGACCTTTCTCTGATATAACATCACCATCTAATATTGTTGTAGAATACCAATCGCGTTGGTTATTATTCTGCTTGAGAAATCCATTTAAAAATTCTTTTTGGCAGGTTACCGTGGCAATCCTAGTGGATGGCTAGAATTAGAAGATATAGATTAGCAATTTTGTGACCAAATATTATTATTCACGATTTCGGTCATCTGATCACACCACACTGTAATATTTTGAATTACGTGATACCTGAAAATTTGAGTGTCTGGCATCAAACAAGATCCAGTGGACAAAAATTATTAATTCTATTTTATTAGCATAGGCTGTTCACTATAGGTTTCCCGGGCTAGAAAATCTTCTGTTACTTCGTTGTTTTCTTGTCACTTGCTATAATTATATTTAATTTGGCATCTTGCTTTATTTGGTTATTTATTGCCTTGTCTAAGCCAACTCCATATATAAAGAGAAGCTTTGCCATTAATTTTGTTTTTATTCAGTTGTCTGGATGTTTTCCGATCATATCGTCTAGTGTACATTTGCAACTGCATATTCAAGAAAAACGTACGTCTCTAGACCTAGCGATGTCTTTTTCGTATCCCTTCGCTGTCTGTAAACTGGAGACCGCATACGTAGGATGCTGCGGAATTATCATGTTGCTACCAGCAACCTCACCGAAGTACGCTGAATCACACATAACTATTGTAGGATTAAGAACTCCCCAGTTTTAAGTATCCAACGGTTTATTTAACAAATTATAAGTGAAAAATATTATTGCAATCGCTTTTGGAAGAAAATTTAAAATTATAATTGCCATGTATTGGTTGTTAGAACGGGTTTTCAGTTTATTTTTACTTTAGTGTAATGATTGGCTCTCGTTGAACCAACACAACTTTCTCCATCCTATAACCGAATAACTTTCATTCCCATCTATCATAGTGTAAACGCCCCGGCTTCA
>JAQBSW010010384.1:0-24484 GCA_029291075.1 Eudiplozoon nipponicum
GACAAAATCTGATGCATATCCTGTTCCAAATATCAACACTTTACTTGAAAAACTCAACGGCAGCAATTTCTTCTCAGTGGTTGACCTCAGACAAGCGTACCATCACATACCGGTAGCACCAGAGGATATCGAGAAAACTGCAGTCACCACTCCATTTGGCCTTTTTGAATATCTTTACATGCCTTTTGGACTTAAGTGTGTTACTCAGACATTTCAAAGATTCATAGACAACATACTTCGCGACGACTCTACTTATTGTATGTCATATCTAGATGACATTATGGTATTCAGTCCAGATCTAGAATCTCATGCGAAACATCTACGAAATGTTCTCTCACGCTTATCCAACCACGGACTCAAGATCAACTGTGACAAGACGCAGATTACAACTTCATCCGTCGACTTCTTAGGGCATCGTATCACGGCCCAAGGTATTCAACCGTTGCTGTCAAAGACGAATTCAATCAAGAATATCAAGTCACCAAGGACTTTGAGCGATTTGCAGAAAATCCTGGGAGTACTAAACTATTATCGCAAGTTCCTTCCGGGCCTTTCAAAACACCTTTATCCTTTGTGCAGGCACCTGCGGAACCGAAAAGGACTTAGCAAGAATTCCATCATTGCTTGGTCAGCCGAAGACGAGGAATTACTTCGACTTGCCATCAACTCGTTAGCAAATGCCACAATGCTAACGCATCCAGATTTCGAAAAGCCATTTCTACTCACGACAGATGCTTCTAATTCGCTATTGGAGCCACTTTGGAACAAGAGATCGACGGAGTTCGGAAGCCTATCAGTTTCTACTCGCGTACTCTCCAACCAGTAGAAACGAGGTACGACAATTTCGGTCGAGAACTTCTCGCCATTCACGACGCAGTGCGCCATTTTATCAGCATCATTGGCATTAGCAGATTTGTTGTTTTCACAGATCATGCACCACTAGTTAGCGCAATTCAAAACGCAACTTTATCTATCGCCAAGTAACCTGCCAGAGTGGAAAGACAGCTTTCTCGTCAAAGCGAATGGCAATTTGACGTCTTTCACGTCAAGGGCAAACAGAACTTCATTGCAGATGCCCTGTCCAGGCCAGACGTCTCTCTTCAACCACCTTCGCCGTCACCATTTACTGTCAACTCCGTGGCACTCAGTGAACCTGCACTAACGCCAACTCTCCTGCGAACTGAACAACGCGGTGACATTCACATTCAAAGATCAATAGCCCGTCGCCCAACCAAGTTCATATGCCGTCTGTGGGAAGGCTTACCAATTGTTTATTTCACGGGTACGCAGCCCAACAAGCCAGTTCTGCCGACCAGCCTTCAGAGAAAAGTTTTCGATTCAATTCACTCAATTTCTCACCCAAGAAGCCAAGCGACTGTCCGACTTCTTACAGATCGTTTCTGGGGTCACAGACTTAGGCAGAATGTTAAACGATGGGTCTCAGAGTGTGCAATTTGTCAGAAAAATAAGATCGCACGTCACACTCGTTCTAAGTTGCAACATTTTCGATCTACTTCTCGCCTAGCCATCGTCCACATCGACATAGTTCATCTGACAAAGGTTCAAGGTTTCAGTTACCTTTTAACTATGATCGATAGATTTACACGGTGGCCTGTGGCATTACCTCTTGGCACCATTTCTGCAGACGAAGTAACTAACGGTTTTATCTCTGCATGGATATCCAATTATGGTGTTCCCAATGGGGTCATCACGGACAGAGGCACTTGCTTCTCATCTGATCGTTTCAAAACCACCTTGTGGTACATGGGATGCATCCTACGCCAGACGACTGCCTACCATCCCCAAGCTAATGGCATGGTAGAGAGAATGCATAGGAAACTCAAAGCTACTTTAGCATCCTCGTCCATTAATGGCAACTGGGTCGATGCACTACCTTTAGTTCTGCTTGCCATGCGTTTCCGTACTCGTGAATCCATTAAAACATCTGCGTCACAACTCTTGTATGGCTTGGATCTACGCCTGCCTAGTCAGCTCCCACGTCTACTACCGGCACAAGATGACCCACAAAACGAAACTACCCGCCTTCGACTTCATTTCGGTAACATGTCCGAACAGCAGCCGAGACACACGCCTCGTCCGGTCTTCGTTCACCCACAGCTCCACAGCTGCAAGAGAGTACTCGTTCGCAACAATAATGCTGTTGCACCACTGTAACCCAAGTATCGCGGTCCTTACCCGATTTTACTAAGACAGCCAAAATACTTCATCATTATGCAAGACGCTACACCGACATCAGTAATCATAGACGGGTTGAAACCGTTTATCGAACCACCTGATCCTGAGAGCGTTCAACCTTCTACACACGTATCAGGCTCCGTCTGCTCACAATCTCAATATCCTGATTTGTATAACGCGTAATTGATTTTTTTAAACATTAACATTAAATATCAAAATATTTTTTTAACCTTTCGTTATTTTTCGTATTTGTCTCACGTGGCATAACCAGCTGTTCTTAGCTAACAATTGTGTAGCGTTTTTGAACTGTTCTTTGGTATTATGCCATCTCTGAGGCAATGTTCGTGTACATATTTTTATGCAGTTACCTTTGATTTTAATGTATATATATTTTACATTATAATGTATTTCTCACACATGACATTACACTGCCTATTTTGGTATGACCAACTACTTAGAGCTAACGCTTTCGTGTAGCAACACTAAGTAGTGATCAGCTTCATATCATGGTACAGGCCACTTTCAAATGCATATCTCAACTTTATCAATTGCACAAAGACCACTCTACAAATGTCATGACCACAACGTCGAACACTCTAGCTCCTTTGGTCGTATACAAACACATTGACGACGATCCAACCTGCTTAGGTTTTAACTTAAACCTGGCAAATTCAGAGGCGATTTACCTCGAAATCTTCACGCTGCGGCTCCCAAAACTTACACTGCTCTATTTTGCCTCACGTGCTATGACCGACCACTAGAGCTAACAATTTGTGTAGCAATTCCTAGTGGTTACCTGGCATCATATCACTGTTAAAGCAACCAACAAGCATATTTAAGCCCAGCACTTATGGTTCATCATATTTTTGCTTAACTTGGTTCAAACTCTGTCATGCATTTCTTATCTAGCCTCGCAGAGAGGAATTTTTTCCTTTTTTTCAGAGAGGAAAGTGTTGTAATGACACAAATTAATAGACGACATATTGCGTAAATTAAATTAAATTTTATTTACGTTGCACCAATGAGAAAAAAGCGAAACTTGCCGTTATAACCAATAGTTTGCAAGTAGACATGGCATGCTATTTAAGCACGGCAATTTACCATGCAAGTCAGTTATGGCATTTGCATTCTACCTGCTTCACGCGTGTGCGTTCTGTCGGCTGTCAATACCTACGCTGGTGATTTGATAGTTTCACCAACAACTAAGTACATCCGTGACTCATCTTGTTGCGGTATACCCGGAGAGACGAGCCAATTAAGTGCAGAACCTGCAGGACGCTATCCATATCGTGATTACAGCTCAACCATGGGAGCGACAACTCAACCAGAGTCCACCCAAGGCTCTAGGACATCTTCAACTCTGAAGACTTCAAGAGAACGCATTACCAGGCCCTCTTAAGGGCCCTCATATCAGTAACTAATCTCTATTCAGAGCACCTTAACCGAGTTTCTAACGTCGTACGACATTTACTTGAAGCCGGGGCGTTTACAGTATTGACCAAAGAGCCGCTACAATGCAACGGTCATGTTTAAGGCTGTGTTTTTTCAATGATTAATCCAACAATTTGTCTCGTGATTGTATATGCTGAATTTGTACATCCCTATAAATATAAACATAGAATCGATTTACACAGTTAGCATTCATTTATCTAACATCTTTTTCTGGTTGATTCACAAACTTTTATGAATTTTTCTTATGGGGCGCTTGAATTAGATTATATTCTCATGCACATTGTGTTTTTGTAAGTTATGTTTAACTTATCATGGTTATATCGAATACAATCGCTTTATTTCGGAAATTTTAAAAATTGATTTCTTTTAACATTTGTAACCGAGTTTAGTTGCTTCTTTTCATCAGCGATATACTATCGTAATTTGAGTGACTTTGTACACTGATCACGTTTTTCCTCTGAAAAAGTAAATAATATCCACTTTTTCGGGCCAATGTTTACATATTTGTTTAGTGTAAAAATATTGTACACTAAAAATGTATACACGATTATAGAAGTAAACAAAAAGTAGAATTTACCCATGGTTTAGTGTTTCCTTCAAGCTCGTAATCTAGATTTGATTTTAATTGTATACATGTTGCGAATAGTTGAGTTGTCAGAATTTTGAGGCTGTGGTGCGTGATCTCCCTGCTGCCTTGCAACAGACATCACGTTTTACCGTTTTTGATCTTCACAGTATATTACTTTCAAAACGAGATCACATTCTCATGTGTAAATTTTGGGTTAGTACAGGAACATAATCTCAAATTCACTTCAGGCTTTCGCTTCTAAAAGGGTATGTAGTACAAATCAGTGGACTGTGAATATGTACGCTTTTATTTTAATATTTTAATATAACTATGTCAGGAAAATATGGGAATTAGACTTCAATCTGAATTTTAGGACATTAATTTAGAAATCCTTCGAGCTTGATATTTCTCAAGTTGTAAACAGTATATTCATAGCTGAACTGTTAGGGTTAGGGTTAGGGTGTGTGTTGGAAGAAACCCAAAGTGGAAAAAATAAAGCAGAGGAAGAGCAAATGTTCTGTATTAAAGGCGCATTTTGAAGCACCTTGGAGGCGAATAGTGTGGGGGTGCTCAAGGACAATGCGAGTGGTTTATCGTTGGTATACCGCGCTTGTGATGTTTCAAGACGAGAGATGTATCTATCCACGGTTGGGTGGTCCCTGATGGCAAGGTAAATGTCGTCCAATGGCTAGGCGTAATTCACTGGCAAACCAGTTGAACCCGCACTAGTAGGAGTTCCAGGGGGGTTGCACATGCAAGGCTCCAAGTAATGCATAAACGAGGCATCCTAAAATCATCCTTGTTAGGTCGAGAGCTTCAATGGAAGATAAGTGTACTAGTGCAGTCCGTAAATTGTTACATTTCGGCTGTAGGGGAATCCTGGAGAGGTTATTGGCTTTAATAGTAACAAGATCGTCATAGCTGATGAACTAACTCAATTACAATTCTTAATAGACACCGGTGCCGATGTGAGCTTAGTTCGATCCGATGTGGCGGAAATAGATTGTCCCATGTTCGATTTTCAGCTATTGGACGCCAACAAAAGTCAAATTGTGGTTAAGGGCATTAGAGAATTGTCAGTGACATCATCATCAGAGATAATGGTATAGTCAAGCCGACAGGATTCTATAATTGGAAATGTAAGATCGTTAAAAGCGATATGACGCCATCATCATCATGATGTCCAGCCATAAAAAGTCAAAAGTGACTAATGTTTCACTGTTATATAACAATAAGGAGTGGAAAATGTATATAAATAAATTTAGACAAATTATTAGTGAGATTTGCAGGAGAGAGAGAAAAAAGGAATACATTGCTACTATGAGTGAATTTATCAGGATAACTAACAGAAATGAGGCAAACTAAACCTCTCCACTACACCATTATGGCCAAGTTAGCATTCGGGCAAGGTGACATCAGCAATACAGCTTCCTTGCGGATTTCACTGTATCACGTGACATGCTTGGTAAGGAGTTACTAGCTGTTTATGCTGCAGTGTTGCATTTTGAGCACTACTTGGATGGACATCAGTTCTCAATATTGACTGATCATAAACCGTTGATAAGTATCCTAGGTAAGACTAACAGGCTTAATTATTCTCAGCGAGTGATTTCACAATTAACTCGACTCGAAGAATTTGATTTTACTATTATTCATACCCCAGGAAAAGAGAATATGTTGGCAGATACTTTCAGTGGATCGAATGTATCAGACCTAGATTTGGTCCTGTGGAAGCCAATCGTTGTGTCTATTGCATTCTGGAATGATTTTACCCAACAATTATTGGAAGTGCAGGTTGTTGATCATTTAGTTGATGTGTTGGCTAAGAAGTCAGCGTATACATACAAGAAGTTTGAAGATAAGTGGTTACTATTTGAAATCTCCGGGAGACAACCTAGACCCTATGTACCGTTGGAATTAAAACATGCACGCAGACCCTTAAAAAGGCCAAAAGTGACTAATGGTTCACTGCCATATAACCATAAGTCGTTTATGGTTATATGTAGACTGCTAATAACACTAGGTCGCCTATTTCTATTGACGCTGGTTTGTATTCTGAGTTTCCCTTCTCTTAGTCCGCTAACCAAGGCTTATGAACAGTATCTGCCCAGATTAGTTTCTCTCAGCAGTCGAAACTTGCGTCTGGCAAACTTGTTCTAATTCCGTCAAGAATATTTAAAAATAAGTTGGTATGTTACTTTAGACCCGCAAGTTTCATGCTACCATTCCCGGACGGACTAGCTTGTGCCCGTCGGTCGTCAGGCCTGAATTACTTTGGTTATGGGCTTGCTAAGCATTTCAAAGGCAAGAAACAAGAGCTAAATTCACATGATGTCCATTCTATTTGTTAGCTTTTCGATATGTTGTTACCAGGATATCGACGAAAGCGACAAATTCCACATTTACTCGCAAAGCCACTTAAGCAATTCCGACGGATGATTTGATTTTCATTACAGGTACCTACAACGCAGCGTTACACAAGCATAATACACTAATGCTTTACTGCCACATAACCATGAAATTCAAAGCTATGTGTGGGCTGTAAATGGACACTAGGTCGCCCATTCCTAGTGAAAGATTATCATTTACCTGTCAACTTAGTAGGTGGTGTGCATTCCATTGAAAAGATCTCCATATTCGGAGATCGAAAATTCTGGAGAAATCAGGAAGATCGCGGATGCAAACAAATCGGATCGCAACCCAATAATCAGGTGAACTTCATAACAATTTAGGTTAAACACAGTTGGAAAATTGGTAATACATTTTTTCCGAAGTTCGTATTATATCGGACGAATTTGCTCATTCTAAAGCCATAAAAGAAAATAAATTGCAATTTAACGAAGCGATTATTACTTATGTTCTCGCGTAAACTGAACAAAAAACAATATGTGAAAAAAGTGAACATAAATTTGCTGTCTGTGGGTATTTTCTTATGACTAACTGTAATTTTTCTTCAATATTACTATCATTAACAAGTTTCATGTTTTAAAAGAAACATGTTGCGCGACAGGAAATAAACAATTTACCTGATTTTCGGATTGCGTACCGAAATATTTGAATCCACTGTCATCATGATTTTTGCAGATATTTCGTCAATGCCAAACACATCACACACTTAGTTGACAATCAATATGTCAAGTGGAAATATTAATTTAAACCGCCTCATTTATACTTGATTTTAGATCTCTTAAGCATAACGTTTTTTTTATAAAAATGTTAGGAAAGTGTATGTTAAATTGGCATGACGTACGCTTATCTAGTGAGTTGTCATTAATTGTCATTATATCACTGTAACCTCATTGCGAAGAGTGTATACATGTAGACACATACACAAACCAATTTAACATACACTTTCCTAACATTTTTATAAAAAAACGTTATGCTTAAGAGATCTAAAATCAAGTATAAATGAGGCGGTTTAAATTAATATTTCCACTTGACATATTGATTGTCAACTAAGTGTGTGATGTGTTTGGCATTGAAAAAGGGCTCCGTAATTGGAGCCCGAAATATCTGCAAAAATAATGATGACAGTGGATTCAAATATTTCGGTACGCAATCCGAAAATCAGGTAAAGTTTCATGTTTCATGGTTTCATGGGATAACTTGGCCATAATGATGTTGTGGAGAGGTTTAGTTGTCTCATTTCTGTGAGTTATCCTAATAAATTTACTCATAGTAACTAGGTATTCCTTCTCTCTATCTAGGCTTTTCTCTCTCTCTCGTAAATCTCGATAATAATTTGTCTGATATATTATTTCTGTTTTCATTTATTTTTTTCACTCTGGTTATATGGTAGTGAAACATTAGTCAGTTTTGACTTTTGTATGGCTGGACAGGATGATGATGACGATGACAATTAACAAATTGCATTACTTTCGTATAGTACACTTGTGCTTAACTAACGCGTAACCATGTAATTCATAGTTATTTGAGGACTAAATAAATACTTGGTCTTCCGTTCTTTGTCATGGTAAGACACCATCGAACTTGATCCATCAACTTTTTTCCTAAGTATACTCAAATAAACCAGTAAGATAAGACGTGGCGGAAAAATATGCCTTTAAGTGTATTAAAAAGCTTCCCCAATGTTTTGGTCACCCATATTACTTATGTCGCTTATGGTGATTCCCTCAGATTTTACTTTGACTTTTCATCCAGCCCACACGTAGTTACCCGTAACTCTACAGTTACGTTTGTCATTTGTGCTGAAGGTTTCTAATAATTTATATCTTTATAGACATTGTGTCTATTCACTATAGATAGGCCAGCACGTATTTCGAGATCATATTATTCGAAAGTTCTTTACTTGATTACATTACACCATATACTTGTCAACTAACTGACTGATGAGCGACAAATAAAGTCTATTGTGAAGGTCTGTTTTCCTCTACTTTATCGATAAAGCAACCTTTTGAGCTTAGCGTATCTGATACGTATTTACATCTTCATATTTATGCTACTATTGTCTGCCTGCCATACACGTGAATTTGTCTTCTGTATTGGCCTTTAACTGTTCAGTATTTTTTAATTGATAAATATAGATGGCAGAGATCAATATACCTCCTCGATGCTTAGGGGAAACCGGTGCTCTCAGTCTGAAAAAGCCGACAGAACAAGATATTAAGGAGACTCAAGAGCTAGAACTTATTTTAACCAACCTTAAAATATTTGAAACAGCAGAAGAAATATCTCAACGGCGCGAAGCATTGGTTCGTCTGCAGGATATATCAAATAGATGGATTAGGGAGAAAGCATACGCTCAGAACTTGCCTTCTCATGTGGCTGATACAACTACAGGAAAAGTGTTCACGTTTGGCTCTTATAGGTTGGGTGTCAATTTTCGTGGGGCTGATATTGATTCTCTTCTTGTGGTGCCACGATTTATTTCGAGAGATGAATTTTTTGAAGAGTTCAAGGCAATTCTGTCCGACGATCCCTATGTCGATGATCTTCACGGAGTTGTTGATGCATTTGTGCCCGTGCTTAAAATGAAGTACATGGATGTTGAGGTGAGTGCTTTTATTTGAATAAGCGAATAAGCCCTCAGTTTTGTATTTGTTTTTGGGACAATGTAAGCCTGTAACAAGTTGGCTCATGTAGGATGGAAACGAAGCTAAAGTCAGTATGAACGTAACATTTAATGAGGCAATGTGAGTAAAATGGGCTTTGTCAATAATTATTTAAATAAAAAAAATATATTAGTCTATCTAAGCAATCTTTACATGGGGATGATAATAATGATGTATATCAAAATTACAAAATATAAAAATACCGTTAGTCTCACGCAACGACCCATTTAGATCTTTCATGGCCTTCTGAACAAAATGGTAAACAGACTAACGTGGATCAAATAATAGGTTGCATATATATAATTTATGAAAATCTATTAATGCAGCTGTCACCTTGTTAGTCGCGCATACATTTTGCTTTACTAGATTTTCGCGTGCTAAATTTCTGTGTAGTTATATAAATAAAAATTTTGCAGTTTTCGCAACATGTTTGTAATTAAATCTGACCGCTGTTAACGATGGCTTTATTGAATAGGGTTTTGGAAAAAACTGTAGAACAGTTATGCTGGTGACAACAGAGGAATTGTGCAGGCGGCATTCCAGTCCGATATTGATCATGGAAGACCGACACTTGTCAATAAGTGCGACTGACGAAATCCAAGTTGAACGAATTCGCTGAAGTCTGACAGTAGGGCGTTATTTAGTGTGATCTTAGGTTCCAAATCAGAATTGAGATTTTGAACTTCAAATCTTATGATATGGTCAATTCTGGGGGAGACATTAAAAATTATTTGGAGTTTCTTCGTTTCTGCCATCAGAACAGCATCTTGGATTGATTCGCCGTCAGTATGACGGCCAACACGGTTAAACTAGGTATGAGATAATCATCCTTGATAAATTGTGTGTTAGGTGTTGCGCACCTGGTAACAGATTAGTTCAAATACGACCAGATGGATAACACCAAAGACAGCATGAACGGAGCGTATAATCTCACGTGCATGTGGGTAAATTAGATTGAAGGTATTTCTCAAGTGCAAATTTTACTACGAGATGACCATTTCTGATCGGTTCACTTCCAACTAACTTTTCTATGAACTTCCATTTGCTTTGGTTGGGACATTGTTTGAAACAGCCATTTGTACAGCCTGCTCACGAGGCGACTGAAACAGCTTATAACTGATGAACGCATAGGCTAGCAGTATCTTGTCCGTTTCTTTTTATTTGCACTTACGCTTACTTGAACATATCATCATATTGTGTTTTCAATAACCAAGAAACCTTAATCAACTGGTTTTACATGACTGAGTAGAGCGGCTAGCTTAATTCCGAAACTTGTCTTGCTGTGCGCATATTACTCCGTTTGTCTATGTATTTTCAATAGTTAATCATAGTAATGTAAAATTATGATTTCAGCTACCGTTTGCACTCTGTGTTTTTACACCAGATCGACATGTTGTTCGCACAGATTGATTTGATGACAATTCCTGATAATTTCAATCTATGTGAGAACAGTGAACAACTACTTCGAAACATGGACAGTCGGGATGTACGTAGCATTAACGGTGTTCGTGTAACAGAAGACATGCTCAACTTGGTTTATCAAAAGAACACGTTTAAGACGGCTTTAAAGGTACCACATCTGTAGAATGTATTTAAATATGTGAGCAAACCATTAGCTTGGTCTTTCTAGCACATAAGTACAAACTTTTATAAATACGTAAACATATATATATATATATATATATATTCTTATGTACATGCATACCTGAACACAATTACACACATGTATAAAGATATGCATACATATATACACAAATACATCCCTACATGTGTACATAAGTATACACATTTTAGCTAATGGTGATAGGAGTCCTCTGGAAAAGGCTTTTTAAAACTGAAAACATTTATATATTACTTCGCTGAAAATATTGTAAATTTTTGGCTTCTACTAATTAATTATATATTTAAGTCAAGATTCAGAGCTTGCGATAAGCGCCAGTATCATTATATATTTTTCTTCTCAGTATACACTAAATATTTAGTAATGTAGAAAGGTAATTTATCATGTAGACTGGTTTCGTCCTTATTGGGAATTCTTAAAGTATCATCCACGGGGCTCGAACTGGGGTACATTTGCTTTGCCCATATAAAAAAATAGCTATTCCTGTTGGTCTGGTTCTGTTATATTACGACAGATCAGGGGGTAGTAGCTAGTTGGAATTTCATATCATAAAAGATGCAAAATTGTTTCCGCCTTATTTTGAATCCCGTCTGCGCAATCAATGGTTGTTTCATACGTTGTAGCCAGTACGCAGGGACTGAATGCGCACACGGAATTACACTGCATCTTCATATTGTCTGTATTTGCTCCGGAGCCTATTTAAACTACGTACGCCATAGTAAACAGGTGTCCCAATGGACCATTCTAGGACATGTAAATTACGTAGGATTTCATTGTGTATGTACCGAATTAAAGTTTTCTCTGGTAACTTTTAGATTGCTGCCTCAGTAATCTCATTTTACGTTGAGCTTGTGCATGTTAGTGCAGCCAATTTCAATTGACTGGAACACCTTAAATAATGATTTTCGTGTGGGACTTTTTTATTCAGCTGATATTGTTTGCTTTACGTACATATTACTGACTATCTTCGGTCAACCGCACTGCAATTTTATATTGATAACACTTCTTTTTGTCAAATTACCACATGATATGTTGGACATTATTGTGCAATAACCGATTTTTATGTAGGAATTACTTGAACGTCGCACCGTATCCTCGATAACGTAGTGGTACAGATCTGCGTAAACGGAATTGCAGACTGGGTCCAGTCGAGGCTTTTGAAAATTTATTTATATCCATAGACTGCTTTTATGGATCACCTAGATTTCCATTTATGTTTTTAAGTATGAATGTTTTGCGTTTTAGGTATTACTTTTTCACCTAAAATTTTGTTTATTTTGAATTGAAGGTTACAGAAGAGCTTCCTATAGTCACATTCGTTTCATTATTTGCAGTTACATGTTACTAACAATCGGATGACATGAATGCTCAAGTTGGACGCTTAAGTAACACAGAATTTCATTTAGGTGGAAGATACACCCTAAGCTCGACTCGCAACAATAATGGTGAACGGCTTTTTGATAGCTGCGCTGAACATAGACTATATTTAAGTAGTACAAACTTCATACGTAGTGTTAGACGTTGTGCTGCATGGCGTCCTCCAGCACCCGGACAACGGTGGACTCAAATAGATCATTTAGCAATTAGTTATAGATGGCGTGGTTGCAACCAGGATTGTCGTTTTTTGGAACACATGTCGACTCGGACCATGCACTTTTCCGTTGCAGATTTTCACTAAAGTTTTCCGGGAAAACAATTAAGAATAAACCCCAAATTGATGTAGGCAAACTCGAACAACCGTCCTTCCGACAAAATTATGAAAATATTTTAAAGGCTAATCTAATTGGTCCGGATGGTGAAAATCCGAATATACTTTGGTCCAAGATAAGTTCCAATGTGCACAATGCAGGTACTACTGTATGTGGCGTTGCAGGTCTCCGTAGAAATAATCCCTGGCTCTCTGTTAATCAATGGAGATACTCGAAATAATGCGCCAAATTTCACCTGGCTCGACTCATAATAATACTCGTCGCAATTTGAGACGCCAATTTAAGCGCAGTCTAAAAGTCGATCTTGAAAACCTTTGGGCCAGAAAGGCTGAAGAAATGGAAGTAGCTTTCGCGTCAGGTAATAGTCGCTGTTTGTTCAAACTTATCCGCGCAACAGGTCCGAGACAATTAAAAGTTAGTGAAACTATAAATGGTAGTAACAACGATTTAATAACCGATAAAATAAGTCGTCTTGACTGGTGGGCTGAACACTAGAGATCAATTTTCTTGGCCACCCGCGTCAGTTCCGATTCCAGAAAGCATGTCTGCATCAACAGTGTGGAATGTTAGTCCCGAAGAACCATCCGAATTAGAAGTACGCGATGCAATCCTATCTCTTAAGCGCCGCAAAGCCGCAGGCCCCGATGATTTACTTCCGGGATTGTTTAAGGATGGTGACGATATAATTTCAGGAGCGTTGACCAAACTTTTTCATACTATATGGAATGAGGAAACCGTACCACTTGACTGGAATGAGTCGACCATCATTCCCATCTTCAAAAAAGGCAATCGTAATTCGTGCGATAACCATCGTGGTATAAGTTTGACTCCGGTCGTATCAAGGTTATTTGCTTCGATTATCCTACGTCGTCTTAGCGCTTCACGTGAATCACATACAAGAGAAGAACAGGCCGGATTCCGCGAAGGACGAGGTTGTATAGATAATATTTTTACGTTAAGGCAAGTTCTCGAACAGAGACATTTATATCACCGTCCCACAATAGTCGTCTTTCTAGACTTCAAGGGTGCATTTGATTCGGTGGATCGCAATGTTTTATTCCATATCTTGTCGAAAAGTGGTGTGCCCACCACCAGCAGTGGTGTTCGTCAAGATTGTCCACTTTCCCCATTTTTGTTTAATTTTGTAATCGATGCTATTATGAACAACACTCTTCCACACATTCAGGATGCTGGAGTTGAAGTTCTCCCGGGAGATAAACTAGTCGATCTTGACTATGTGGACGATATCGTACTATTATTCGACAATCAGCATGCTGCCCAGACCACCTTAAATAGATTAACAAACGTTGTTCCGTCTTTCGGTATAAAATTCGCACCCTCTAAATGTAAGATACTGCTACAGGATCACCCACCACTCACTCCAACGTTGCGACTGCAGAATGAAGATCTTGACATAGTCGACAGGTTTACATATCTTGGGAGCTCTATCAATAACGTAGGCAATATGTCCGACGAGGTGAGAATACGGATCGCGAAAGCTAGAGTAGCTTTCTCGAACCTTCATCATTTATGGAGAAACGCGAATATTTCACTTTGCCTTAAAGGTCGTGTTTACAATGCATCTGTACGCGCAGTCTTACTATACGCTAATGAAACTTGGCCTCTTAGAGTTGATGATTTGAGACGCTTACAGGCATTCGATCATCGTTGTTTGAGAAGTATAGCACATGTTGGTTACCAACAACGAATAACTAACGTTGACATCCGTAGACGTATTTTTGGATCTGACAATAAGTGCTCGTCGTTAGAAACACAAATAAGGCTCCATCAACTTCGTTGGCTCGGTCACGTTTTGCGTATGCCCTCATTTCGATTGCCCAATAGAGCTCTGTTCTCTCATCCAGGCACCAAACTTGGTGTAAGAAACAAGGTGGGCAGATTTTGACATGGCAGAAACAATTAAAGTCACTTACATCCAAATTGGGTAGTATAGGACCCACTCGTCTGCCAGGATGGGGTCCTCGTGCGCATCACAGTTCTTGGTTAGAAGCCCTTAGCGATATGGCATCGAATCGAGCTCAGTGGCGATCTTGTTGCAGATGTCTAGTAGAATCATCTTCGTAACTTTCTTTTCTTAGTAGGGCGAAGTTAGCTGCGAGGTTTGGTTTGTTTATGACGTGATACAGTGAAATCCGCAAGGAAGCTGTATTGCTGATGTCGCCTTGCCCGAATGCTAACTTGGCCATAATGGTGTTGTGGAGAGGTTTAGTTTGCCTCATTTCTGTGAGTTATCCTGATAAATTTACTCATAGTAGCAAGGTATTTCTTCTCTCTCTCTCTCTCTCTCTCTCTCTCTCTCGTAAATCTCACTAATAATTTGTCTAAATTCATTTTTTTCTCCTTATGGTTATATGGCAGTGAAACATTAGTCACTTTTGACTTTTGTGTGGCTGGACATGATGATGATGATGACTAACAATCGGCATCAAAACAGCGAGCTCTGTCCGTATGACACTTACTGTGTAACTTGCGTTTTCTTGCACATATCAGAACTGTATGCGTGTGTAGAAAAATTGACGGGGAGGATTTCTGGAGTTGCTGGCGTTGGAGATGGCTTATCTTTTCGCATGTAATTAAAATTTACTTTAAATAATAAAAAGTATTGTTTTGTTAGCCTTATCATTAATCTTTAATTTGTTAAAGGTCATTCGTTACTGGGCAAAATGTCGTCAGATTTACTCGAATGCGCTCGGCTTCCTTGGTGGTGTTAGTTGGGCAATATTAGTGGCTCGTGTTTGTCAGCTCTATCCATACGCAACACCATCTATGATAGTCTTCTTGTTCTTCACAATATTCAGTCAGTGGCCTTGGCCTAAACCGGTGCGTCTTTGTGAAACCGAGTATATTACCAGCCTTTCATTGCCTGTCTGGGATCCAAGAGTAAGTTATTACTCCATTTATTTCTTCGATCTATCCGAAATTCTGTCTGATTTAATAGTGCTTTTGATGAATTTTTCACAGTTTTTTGTTTAATATTTAGCAACCTAGTGTTTTTGCACAGCCCACGCATTTATTTTTCTCCATAATTAGTCTACAGTGATGCATTAGGTCTTTAAGCTGATTTATTGCTGTGCTGTTGTGTTTTGCAGTAGTAGTAGTAATACGAATTTATTGGAGGATCGCGCTTTGAACCGACAATATTGACATGTTTTTATTTGGCCTTTTGCGTTAAGAAACATGCGACTTCATTTCAATTTATACTTTATTCCATGTTTCGAGAGCGGCATTACTCTTTTTGTCACAGTTTACAGAACGTGAGGCTTTGAAGCAGTTAATAGGGATGAAAGCGTTATCTACTCGCACGTTATTGACATTTTTCTATGTATTATACCCAGCCTAATCTTCGGTGACATTTTTGCACTTTACTGGATTGCAAATATGGGTTTCATAATTTCTTGTAATTTCCGGCATCGAATTATTGGCACATGTCTATAACTTACAAAATACAAAAAGCGTTGATGGTGCGATTGGTGAGATAAAACTAAATTGGAATTGGATGTTGCCAAATTGGTGTTAAAACGGAAAAATTTAAACCGAATCATGAATTGAAACGTTGAGATAATATGTTTTCTGATAATGTAATATGTTCATTGTACCATTCGTGTGTAAAAACAAAAAGAAATTTTATCAGATATAAGAAACATTTCTTTCGCATTTTAAAAGATGTATTTATTTGCTCAGTGCTGTCCTTCTTGTTGTGGATTTGACCGCATTTTTCTTGTGCGGGACAATTGATAGCACTCATAGGTCGGTAAAATCTTGAACTTCCTTCATCTTCAGATTATGTAATTTTTGGCCTCAATTGATGGGTTCTCACTTGTCCCTTCTTCTTTAAGCCTTCAATTAGCTGATTGTCTGAAAATGACGTTGGATCAAGATTTTCCATTGTTCCTTGACCAATATTTCGAAATCTCATTTCCAATCTCATCTTCAGGGTTGACACAATACGCACAGGAGTAAAACACAACTTGTGACAAATGTGGTATCCTCATTCAAGACAGATATATTTATACCCATTTTAATTCTAAAAGTATTTTTAATTGTCTTCCTAATATCCGGTCTTCATACCTAGTCTCTAATACTCAAATGTATACAAAAAACTTATCCCTGTCCCCCTCTGCGCACACAACTACCTATAAACATGTGTATTTTACTAAAGTTACATTCATTGAATAACTATAAGTACACTTAATGTATTGATAAAAACGCCTATCACTGATATCTATATTTTAATTGCTGTTCCGGACGCATAGAAAGATCAACAAATTTTGAATTCAATATTGCAGTAATCCTCACATGCCCCCCAGTTCACCTAATTCTATCCAGCTTGAAATCGGTTATAGACAGAGAGATTAAAAACTATTGAAAGTCTATAGAGTATTATTCTATTGTTTTGACAAAACCGAATACGGAGTTTACACTAACGAAATCGTCTCTCAGCCAAATACACATTAATACTCATATCCTATATAAATTAGTTTCTCCATTTAAATATCTGTGTCCAATATACCTATATAATAAATTGTATATTTAATTACTTATTCATAATTACATATATACTCACTTCTTATAAAACATCAATATAATTCCATAGGCTATATATTATGTATATATAGATAAGCATATAAGCAACCATGTGGGTTCTTCCCACATCTTTTATAAATATCTATATATCCTTCATATATATCTATATATATCTATACCTACGTGTATAAACTAAATATATACGAATATATATATATATATATATATATATATATATATATATATATAAAATCAGCAATCTTTTATTTTTAAATTTTATTTTTACTTATTTATATTTAAATATACACACACCCACATCTTATAAAATATCCATTTATACATACGTCCACAGACTATCTCATTATATATAGATAAGCATAAAAGCAACCATGTGGGTTCATCCCACATCTTTTATAAATATCTATATATTCATGATATATATATATATATATACGTGTATATACCATATATATAATATTAATCTCGTACAAGTAACACTGTGAGTCCCGCAACGGATAAATTATATCAGTCAAAATACTTTTTATATATCTCTTTTATTGTCTATCTATATACCTCTAGATATATATATATATATATATATATATATATATATATATATATTTTATATACATATATATATATATATATATATATATATATATATATATATATATATATATATATAGATATTTATAAGCAATTGAAATGGGTTCTTTGAAATTCAACCACTTACAATTTCTCCTTGAGTGTATAGTATATATACTAATTTTACTCACAGTTTATATGTATATTTAAATATCAAAGTATATGTCTACCCGTCTGAACCTCATATATATATAAAATCTAAATATTCTTCTACATATATATTGTGAATATCTACAAAGCCTTTAAGCAACCATGTGAGTTCACCCCACATCTTATATGAATATTTAGAATCATCCATATATATGTATCTGCGAAATATATACCCATATTTAGATAAACATATAAGCAACAACGTGAAATTCTCTCACATCTTATATAAATTGAAATGTTCATCATATATATATATATATATATATATATATATATATATATATATATATATATATATATATAACTCTAGCCAAATTACCTCTTTCTAACTCCATCTAATTCGTTCTGTTTTTTTTCTTCTTTTTTCATAGTCGCGGTCTCTTATTTAGATTTATTGTTAGCTCTGATTCCTCTAATCTACGTTTCTTTCCATTCGAGAAGGCTTCATTAAATATTGGGCCTAATGATTTTTCTACACATGTCATATTCATGACGTTCATTCCTGATTTTATTTCAATTGATTCTCTAATCAATCTGGTAAATCTATTTCGGTTACATAGTGCAATCCGTTTACAGCCGTCCCAGTTTATCTGATGACCTGTCTCCATTGAGTGCCTGGCTAGATCTGATCTATGACCATGTCTGTATTTGCATGCCGTCTTATGTTCACCTCTACGTACCTTTATTGGACGCATGGTTTCACCTATATACCTAAGATTGCAATCTTTACAAGGTATCACATAAACCCCTGATGTGTTGAGCGGTTCAATTTTTTCTTTCTGATTCGGTAACTTATTGCCTATTGTAACTGGTTGTCTTAACACTGTTCTTATGTTGTATTTCGTTGCTAATATCCTAATCTTTCTACTTAATTTGGAGTCTGGTAGAACCAGAGTTCTGTGCTTATCTTCATTCTGATTATCTAAATCTCCTGCCCGTTTCTTTTTGGTTGTCCTTCTATTAAATCGCAATAATGTCTCCTTTATGATTTTCTCAGTTAATTTTTCCGGGTAACCATTTATCCTGAATATTTCTTTCAATTTCATCAGTTCTTTATCCCTATATTTTAAATCCACTATTTTAAGACTTCTTATTATCATAGATTTTAGAATGCCTATTTTCATCCCAAACGGGTGATTAGAGCAATAAGTTGTGTTTTACTCCTGTGCGTATTGTGTCAACCCTGAAGATGAGATTGGAAATGAGATCTCGAAATATTGGTCAAGGAACAATGGAAAATCTTGATCCAACGTCATTTTCAGACAATCAGCTAATTGAAGGCTTAAAGAAGAAGGGACAAGGGAGAACCCATCAATTGAGGCCAAAAATTACATCATCTGAAGATGAAGGAAGTTAAAGATTTTACCGACCTATGAGTGCTATCAATTTCTTTCGCATTATCTTCTCAAATATCTACTAATAAACATATATTTATATATAAATTGGAAAGCAATGCAAGATAGAAATATGTGAACATAGAGAGAGTGTGAAAAATGGAAACCAATCAAATTGCGTGCGTCACATCCAGTTCAAGCTCAATGCCTAAACATGCTTCTTCTGCTTACATAAGTCCAACTGTAATTTGTTTATCCATTAGGCTTCGTATGTAACTAGCTCCCTTTTTTGCATTTAGTAATTACTTTGAATGCTATGTCTGGAGAACATACGTGCGATGTTTCGATGATGTGTTGCGCAATGGTTCATTTTTTTAAATGATTGTTTTTCTTTTGACCTCGCTTTCGAAACGTTATTAATTTATCTCCTTTTGTTGTTATTTTCGCATAGACCAATCCTACCGACCAATACCATTTATTACCAATTTTGACGCCCAGTTACCCTTCTCAAAATTCAACATACAACGTTCAGCGCAGCAATAGGATAATTATTGAACGTGAGCTAAAACATGGTAAGTTCACATTTATCCTTATAGACATTATATCTACAAAATTTATGTTTGTTAGCTGAAGCCATAGGGGTTTTCAACCTGTCGACTAGTGGACACCAAACAGTCGTACTTTCAACTTCATCGTGACTACTTTTGACTTCAAAGGAATACTGGTAGCACTCCTTTTGGATAAGACACTTACTCTGACCTCTCCTGCCAACTTATTTGTAATTTCAAGTTTTACCGTCAAATTATTAGTAAATTTCTTTTGGACCGTTTGTGCTTACATTTTACACCTGTAATCGCTTAATTTAAATGAATTCCTAAAGAGTTGTACAGTGAGGCTATTCAAGCCACCAATATTTGATACTTATCAGGCTCTAAACTCTATTGCTAAGCCACTAACCCGCCTTTCCTTATCATTGCGACTATGAGATTAGTTCTAGTTGGATTTGGTAAATGGAATGGACCTGAAGTATAGCAGATAGATTATGAGGACGGGTCGGCGATTGGATGATGACATCGTGCTTAAATCTATTAGATGGCAAGTTAGGCGAGGAGTAGAATGACCGAGAAAATTTTCTATTGCCTTCAATTATAGATGGTTTCGATGTTGTAGCGCGATAAATCACCTCTTTCTCACTTTATGACATCAGGCTTGAACAGAGTCCATCTTTATTGCCATCTTCTGGTAAGGCAATTTTAGGCTTAACCTAAATAGCATTTTAACTTTTTGATTATTTTAAGATGCTTCAGCGCTTTGCGTAAAGCACATATTCGAATAGAGCAGGCTTGATTCAATTCTGGGAGAGGCTGTAGAGATATTTTTTTACCACGAGGCATTTATTTGGACGGCAACATGTGTATAGCCGTCTCACAGTGGATGACTTTGTGAGGTACACCTAAAGACGCCTACTAAAATACGTGTCAGAATACTTAATCAGCGATCTGAGATTTTTGCTAAGTGGTGCAAAACGTATAGATATAGTCATTGTTATGGGTGAAAGTAATGCTAAACTTAGGCGCTTAATTTTTATTTGGTTGAAAGATATAATTTAAGCTCATTGCGTGACGATAATTGTGAACGGCTGTGCGATAGCTTCGCGGAATAGAGACGATACTTAAGCGGCACAAATTTTAGACTTGTAAGGCGTTCCATCACATGGCGTCCTTCAGCCCCCGGACAATCGTGGCACTTAGTTATAGATAGGATGGTTAATTTGGGACTGTCGTTTGTTTTGAATTGCGTATGTCAACTCGGACCATGCACTTATTCGTTTTAAATTTTCCGGAAAAGCAAATAGGCATAAATATAAAATATATCAAATCAATTTCGAACAGGTATTCTAAAATGAAGGTTAACTGGTCTTGATGATGAAAATAAGAATTTCTTGGCACGAAGATACGTTAAACCGTGCACAATGCAGATACTACCACATGTGGCATTAGAGGCTCCCATAAACATAGTCATTTGGTCTCTGTAAAGTTTGTAGATTCTCAAAATTATGCACCATATTCCTGCTTGCTCGGTTTATAATAATAAACATTTGTTTTAAGTCGCTAAATTACGTACAGTCGGACTTGAATCATTTTTGACCAGACACACCGAAGAGGTAGAAGCTCACATCAGATGATAACCGATGTTTGTTTCAATTTATTTGCGAAACGTCTCCGAAAAAATTTAAGTTAGCGAAACCATAAATTATTGTAACAAACATCTCATAACCGATAAAATGTGTCCTCTTTATGGGTGAGATGAGCACTTCAGAGATCAGTTTTTTAGCACCGGATTTAGTTCCCCATCTTCGAAAGTAAGCCTGCACCAACAGTGTGAAATATAAATTTCATTTAACCATCAAAGTTATAAATAAAGAATGCAACCGTGTAGCTTAAACGTTACATAACTGGAGGCCATTGATATTTTTAGAACTTTTTCAAGGTGGGTAGCGGCATAATTTCTTTGAGGTTGACTAACTTTTTCCATATTGTATGGAATGCGGAAATCGTAACGGTTGCTTTAAGTGGGTTGACAATTGTAATTCGTGTGATATCTTTTGTGATATAAATGTGACTCCAGCCTTATTTATGCTACCTGCTTAGACTATTTGAAGATGCATTCGAGAGGTGCGTGAAGCGGATATCTGAAATGTACAGACTTGATTCCGCTTTTTGGACGAGGTTGTAAAGATTATATTTTTATCGTTAGCTATTTTCTTGGACAGAGGCATTTATATCACCGTCCGACAATACCCGTCTTTTTTAAATTTCAATGGTTCATTTGACTGAGTTCATCGTAATTTTCTGTTAGATATTCTATCAAAAAGTAGTATTTCTACCAACTTTTTGAATAATTTACATGCTTTCTACACAACCAATTCTGGTTGCGTTAAAATCTTTTACGAATTAACACGCAATTTCAGTACCAGTAGAGGTTTTCGTCAAGGTTGTCCACTGTCCTCATTTTTTGTAATAGATGTTATAATCAACAATACTCTTCTACAAGTTTAGAATGCAACTTTTAAAGTTTTCCGCGGTGCTAGATTAGTTCATCTTGACCGTGCAGACGATATTGAATCAGTTTTTAAAAACGCGATTATGTTCAGACCATTTTGAGTGAATTAGCAGTCGTTCCGTTTTTCGGCATGAAATTCGCACCCTTTATATATAAAGTACATATAACAGGATTACCCACAATTCACATCAACTCTGCGATTGCAAAGTGAAGATTTGGACGTAGCTGATAGGTTTACATATTTTGGTAGCTGTATCAAAAACGGAGACAATATGAGTGACTATGTGATTATGAGAATCGCGAAAGCTGGAGTAACTTTCTCTGTTCTTCACCTTTAATGAAGAAACATGACTATCTCACTCTGCCTTGAAGGTCGTGTGTACAATGCATTTGTACGTGCAATTTTATTATATGCTAGTGAGTCTTGGTCCCTCATAGTTGATTTTGCACGCTCGCAAGCATTCGACCACTTATATGGGAAGCATAGCACATGTGGGTTACCAATAACGATTTACCAAACCTGACATTCGCAGACGGATTTTCGTTAGACAAATAAATGAAGCTCCATCATCTGCGTTGGATCGGTAACGTTTTTCGTATGCCAGCAATTCAATTGCCCAGTAGAGCATTATTATCTCAACTAGCGCCAGATTGTGGACAGATTTTGAAGACGGAAACTGCTAAAATCAGCTACAATAACATTGGACAATATAGATCGCACTAACCTGTCAGGGTGGTGCTTACGTGAGAATTGGATCGAGCTGATTGGCGGTCTTGTGGATTTCTTGTTGAATTATCTTCTTAATTTCATTTAATTTGTTGGGCATAGTTAGGTGACATGTTTGTTCGTATTTACGACGCAGTCCAGTGGAAACCAAATAGAAGCTGAATTACGCATGTCGCCTTGCCTTAGGACTTATTTGGCTATAATACTGTTTGGCGTAGGTCTAGATTGCCTCATTCATGTCTTTTATCTAGATAAATAGACACGCATTAACTAGATCCTCCCTCTTTAGATCGTTCTTTAATTTTTCTTTTGTTTTTCTAGTATATTATTTTTTTAATTATTATTACTTAACTTTTAAAAATTAATATTTGTTAACAATTTTTATCTCATTGTTAAATGGCTGTGAAGCATCGGTTACTAGCAAAATTAGTGTTACTGCCCGTGTTTATGATGATGATTATTATGAACTTAAATACATAAATTCCAGTTCTCTGTAGCGAATAACGCATAACCTTTGTTTCATTTAGTGGTGTCATAATTACAAAGAAAACGGGATGATTTTAAATTTAATTACCGTGAAATCGCAAAAATACGGTTATAACACATGTTTGATACTTTCTATTCTCCCTCCCATTAACATTCTGCACACTTGATGAGATTACGTACACCGGGAATTTGAGATTACTGCAATTGTACTGGAGGCAAGGACTGGATTGCTATTTGCATGATGTATATATATATATATATATATATATATATATATCATCAGTAGGAGCCGGTATTACCCTTTAACCACTATATATTTGGTAGAAGAATGTGGAATAATAGGACGGTACAATCTCCTAGACGAATGTGTAAACCTGTAATAGTGAAGCTAACATAATCTAAAGTCAACGACAATGCGACTTCAATGCTAACTCACACTATATAATATATATACCGAGTCTGTAAAGGATACTAACACTGGCTATTGTGTTAGTAACTGATACCTTTTTGAAATCGATGAGTACCGGATACTAACTCTATGGTTTCCGAGTCGGTATCTGATACCAACCTGATGGATATAAATTTATGCTAAGGTTCACCCAAATTGAGAATTACAACAATTTCCGAACACCTGTTACTCCAGTTAAACCATACACTCTGGCCTTCATCGATATCAGTTATCACATTTCGCGGTAAGCATGACATCATTCAATTCAATATATTACAATTGACCAAATATATAGTGGTTAAAGGGCGTAATACCGGCTCCTACTGATGAGTCGCCAGTAAGCACGAAACGAATGTGCATGAGATTATACTTTCCGTTCATGCTGCATTTGGTTTATCCTTCTGGTCACAACTGAACTAATTTGTTACTAGGTTCGCAAAACCTAATACATACTTGCATATATATTAG
>JAQBSW010010385.1:0-24471 GCA_029291075.1 Eudiplozoon nipponicum
AGATTCTAAAATTCCTATTTCTGCGTGTAGATCTGCGTCTTATGGATAGAAACGCTGCTCAAATTCGTAGTCATTAATCAGGGTCTAAGTAATTTCAAGATAAAGTTGAAAGTAAAAACCGGATAAGCAATTTCTTTTAAATGTATCTGTGTGGTGTGCTTAATGATACATCTATGGGAAGATCGAAAAAAATACCACAATAATCAATCATTTGGTGTTAAACATTACAAATGTGGAGCCGGCTTATCCTCCAAAAGGAGTCAGCCGCAGTAAAGTAAAGTAAGTAAGTAAACATTACATTCATATTGGGTAAATAGAGCTGTTTACTAAAACTGCTCAAATTAAGTACCTATAGATAAAGAAAAAGAGCATTAACTATTAATAGGAATTGTAACTAAAATCTCCTGAATGATTTTTTGTCAACCTATGGTGTTGTTCGCATTTACTTAGATGATGCATCTCATTCTCTGTGAAAACTCGGTATTCGGTGTTAAAAATAATTTATTAACTGTTGAATGTTTATCAAAAGATTCATATCTATATTTTGTAATAATTGAAGCCTCCATGATTACCGTCTGAGAAAAATTCTAAAAGTATGTTATACAGCTAAGCAAATCTCCGGTCAGAGAATTATATTTATCGATGGCAAGATTAATTTTATACAAGCAGCTGCATAAATTCAAAAAATGATTTATCATAAAATCACAGTGCGGCAATGGACTACTGTCAGATGAAACGTAATTTTATCAGTTCTAAAGTTTCCAAAGCAGAGGAAGGCATCTTAGCGGAAGAGGTTGTTCACTTGCTTGTGTACTGATTCCTCGATTAACGAAGGTACTCGACAAAAAGTATCGAAATATGTCGTGAGAAAATGTAAACACGTGTTTTAAAGAAATTGTTGAGCAAATAAGGATTAACAATGCGCAACTTAGAAGAACACGACTCTCGCTCACCTAAAAACAATATGTGCACAGAAAACGCAAACAGTACCACCATAATGATAATGAAATTCCGTCCAAATGTTTTCACCGAATTCGGTAAATTGAACGAATTAATTGCACGTTGGTTTACTTGTTTGTCTATTTAAGAAGACGATTTGTAGGCGGTATTTGTTTAGGCCTATCTGGCTGATTTAATACAGCAACACAACACAGCTCTTGGTAATAGCAAAGAAGCGCAAAACGCAACTCATGCGCGTGTTGTCGCTGTGATTCCAAAGTGTTATTCTAATGAAGGCAGAAGACCTAATGGCTCGATTGGCACGTTGACTAGCCGATCAATCAGTCAGCGCGATGCCGCTTCGCAACCAGTGTATTTTGCTTAAGATTTACGCAACCAGATCTACCACACCTGGATCTTAAATGGAGACTATGCTTCTTCTGGGATCTTATTGAATTTAGTAGTGAGCTAGCCTGGACACACTCTGGACATTGCTTGCAACAAATAATCAATGGCAATAGCCATGCTGTGCCAGACGTCCGACAAGTGGCTTTTTTCAATATCGAATTTTTGGCACAACACAGTTGCTCTCAGTTTCATGTTTTACTGTGTGATTTTATTCCAGGTGTACTTGCTTGTATTGAAATTCAATACGTTCACGCACATTCAAAAACCACATGCACAGAAAAATCAATTAGTGTCATAATAGAATAAGGATTAGGCAATTGTGAAAACTCCTCCCGAGTAAAATAATATTTTTTGACAGAATGTTACCAATTTATATTACTAAACATAAAGAATGACAAAACGAGGTTAAAATGTCACTTTCGACCAGAGCAGCGCAACAATGTTTCAATTATGCACGAACTTAAAACGGCTATCATCATTGAATAACGCAATTTTTGTCTTTGTTAGCACCGTATGCCAAACAGGAATCGTGCTCCCACGCCAATTCGTCCGCCAAACTGTATTTTAAATACGGTAAACAAAGAACAGCATTAAGAGAAAGGAAATATTAGGAATAAAAATTTGTAAACTGTAACCATAGTGACCTAAAAAAATTTTCACACATTCCTCATCTAAATATATAGTGGGTAAAGGGCGTAATACCGGTTCATAAAGGTTATTCGCCAGTAAGCACGAAACAATTGTGCACGAAATTATACTTTCCGTGCATGCTGTCATTGTTTTATCCGTCTGGTCATATTTGAACTATTTTTTTACTAGGTACGCAACACCCAATGCACAATTGCATTATCCATTTTGTTATTAATGTAAGTATGCAAGTATGTATTCGGTGTTGCGAACCTAGTAACAAATTAGTTCAATTGTGACCAGAAGGATAAACCAAAGGCAGCATGAACGGAAAGTATAATCACATGCACATTCGTTTCGTGCTTACTGGCGACTCATCAGTAGGAGCCGGTATTACGCCCTTTAACCACTACATATTTGTGTGAGGAATGTGAAATAATAGGCCGGTACAATCTCCTAGACGAATGTGTAAACCTGCAATAGTGAAGCTAACATCATACAAAGTCTACGACAATGCGACTTCAACGCTAACTCACACTATATAATATATATACCGAGTCTGTAAAGGATACTAACACTATGGCTAATGTGTTAGTAACCGATACCAACATTATTGTACCGAAAAGGTACATGGAACTAACACTATGGTTACCGAGTCGGTACATGTTACCAATATGATGGATATCAATTTATGCTATAGTTCACCGAAATTAAGAATTGCAACTATTTCTGAACACCTGTTACTCCAGTAAATCCATACATTCTGGCCTTGATCGATATCAGTTATCAAATTTTGCGGTAAGCATGACATCATTTAATTCAATATATAACAGTTAAATACTGTTTTTTAATTGTTATTTATGTGTTTTATCTTCCTACTATATATATAAACCTTGTTTCACCTAACAAGGAAAATACATCTAGAAGGAGAAAAGCAAAAACCTGTTATTAGGCTTAAATTGAAAATGTTTCGAAGTGAGAAAAATTGATAACAGTGTTTTTTTTTATTTTGGATAATGGCCGAGGTATTTCGAGAATACATTATGTATTCTGCAGCTTATTAAGTGGACGAGAACTAGACTGATTTTCAGCTGTACATCTACTTCTTGTTACTGGCTTATTGTTCGTGCGTGCGACTGGCAGTAGTTTTGCTGTGCTGTTCGATGACTGGTTAAATACACTGGGTTTTGTGTCTACTTCAAGCTCGCAAACTTGATTTAAAGAATTGTTGCTCCCACCCGCACAATGAATTACTTTTTAGTTATTGCTCGTTTGTTTTCCGAGCGCGCGTGTATGTATGTGTGCATGTAGATATCAATCTTCTTGTATTACAGAATGATGTTTAGAATCTTGTTTTTATTGTATTGATAAATTGAGTATTGACAGGGGTTTCGATGTGTGCAAATGTAAGTCGATAATTCATTTTCGCACCTCCTAACTGACTGGAACCACATAAGTGGTTCAGAGCAAGAACATGTACCCTCAGAGTTTCGAGTGAATTCTTCGAAACTGGTCGTTAAAATCATTATTTAATTTTGCGATGGATTTGTCATAAGGTTTACTTCTGCATTAAACGACACTCAATTGCGACGGGCAGATCTCTATAGTGCTTCGTTTCGTTACAATTTGTAATCAGTTTGATGGATACATAGCAAGGTAGTCTACGGCTAATATGAAATATGGAGAAACAAAATGTTAGCCACATGAAACAATTATAGTTAGCAGATAGAATAAAAACTATAATAATAACTAATATTACTAATGAATAAAAAAATTGTATAAAATGCATGCTTACGCTTTCTCTTGCATATCGAGTTCCTGTATCATTTCATCGCGTTCATTGATCATTCCAACGAGGTCACGTAACAATAGATCCTCGCGTATACGATCAGCTTCAGTTTTCAAGTAATCTGACAGTACAATAATAGTAAGCACAGAACTGACATGGACAGAACCAACAGTACCACTTTGACAGATTATTTCAATTTTTACAGCAGAAAATTTCTTTGTGAAGATAAGCCAGCTTAATAAACGTGACCAGTGGGCCGTGAACATTATGCTGGTTGAGTGTCAAGCAACACTTGAATTTGTACTAGGCTTTCCCCTTGGCCTTTGCACAGTCAAGTGCGACCTAAAGGTCAGCAGAAAGTTTATTGCTTCCTGAGGGCTATCAGGTGCAGATCAGCAGATTGAAAGCTCTTACTGTCTTATTTAGACATTGTTCAAGAGGCCGTTTATTTTGCATTTATTAACTAAATTACTTAAAGTTGTTATAGCTGTAGCAGTATGACCAGGAAGTCGTTGATACTTTAACTAGTATTCAAGGCTAGATTCGTTCTATTTTACTTTATTAATAATATAAAACTCATAAACTTTCCATGTACAAAAATTAATTATATATATTTATATTGAAAATAAAAACAAAACAGAAACCCTAAACGTAAAGAGAGTGCGAAATAAGGAAAACCCACTCAATTGCGGGCATTGCCTTCAATTCATGCTCAATGACTGAACATGACTTTTTTCGCTTGCATTAATCATGTTTCAGTTTGTTTATCCGTAGAGCTTCATGTGTGTCTAACTCATTTCTGTTAATGTATTTAGTACTTATCTTAAATACCACGCCTTGAGAAGATACGTACGAGGTTTCAATGACACGATGCACCCTGACAGACGTGTATTCACCATTTGAATTGGAACACATCAAAAATGTAATAATTAGACTTTCACAATACATACAGTGTGTTTATGATATTATGCTAGTTCTTAAAACCAGGTCACAATCAAGAGCATTGGTTCTAACTTTCAAAAAACGCATAAAAATATCGCTTTCACATCATAGCATGCGATAGACGATTGTCTGCCTTTCCTGAACGTACTAGGCAAAAAGGATGGTAATGTAAATTAGATTGAACAATTTACCATAAATGAGCCTGGTCCGCACAGTTTCGTTCCTTTTCAATATAAATTATCAACAATTCACGGTTGTTTTTCAAGATTTGCTTAAGCAAAATATATCTAATGCCTAATGGATATCTTAGACAAGTGTTTCAGTCAATTATTAAAAGAGCAAGTCAAAATAAACAGAGATATAGAGGACCAGAAAATAAAGGAATTTACTCAGTCATCCTATGTAATGGGATTGGTGTTACTCGCGTAGCACAGAGGATAACTGAAGCAGTATTAAAATGCATATTTGATGCAGTTAATCTACGAGTGGTATTTAGGGTAACACACTTGCCTTTACCAGCAATTGAAGAAAAACAGCCGTTAATGTCGATATCAAATATTATTTACCAATATACATGTGCAAGTTGTCGATCAACTTACGTAGGCCGATCGACCAGACGGTTAATTACTCGAATGAGAGAACATTGCAACTTGAACGCCTGTTTTAAATCAAATGGTGAATACATGTCTGCTTTTGCGCAACACATCATCGAAACAACGCACGTATGTTCTCCAGACGTAGCATTCAAAGTAATTACTAAATGCAAAAATAAAAGGGAGCTAGCCACATACGAAGCCTTATGGATATACAAATTGCAGCCGGATTTATGTATTTTTTTTTTTTTTTTTTTTTTTTTTTTTTTTTTTTTTTTTTTTTTTTTTTTTTTTTTTTTTTTTTTTTTTTTTTTTTTTTTTTTTTTTTTTTTTTTTTTGAAGCAGCATTAACACGCACATTTAATGCAGCCAAACTACGAGTGTTATTTAGGGTAACACACTTGCCTTTACCAGCAATCAAAGAAAAACAGCCGTTAATATCGATATCAAATATTATTTACCAATATACATGCGCAAGTTGTCGATCAACTTACGCAGACTAACGGACCAGACAGTGAATTGCTTCAATGAAGGACAATTGCAACTTAAAAGCCCGTCCCAAATTAAATGGTGAATACATGTCTGTAATTACGCAACAAACCGTTGAAACATGGCACGTATGTTCTCCAGACGAAGGATTTAGAATATTTACTAAATGCAGTAAGAGAACTGAGTTGGCCACATACGAAGCATTGAGGATATACAAATTGCAGCCGGAATTAAGCAGAAAAGTAAGTTCGCGAATTAGGCTTAAAATAAACGTGATGTACATGTCATAAAGCAATTTAGAATAGCCAACGTGAATTTAGTTTTCAGAAATTGTACAATTTTCTTTGGTCAATCAGAATGAGCGTCTGCAAGAATTGTATGAAATTGTTTGTATGAGCAGACAGTTTTGTTGTTACTCACACTGAATAAGAATAAATCTTGTTACTCACCGACGACATAATTTCTGAAATGGTGACTTCAGAAGCAGTACTAGTTAAATTAGAGCAACATGAGTGAAGCGTGCAGAAATGTAAACCCAAGACTGTCAGGACGAGTTTTCACTAGAATGATGGAGCAAGAAATAGAGGTTCAATATTTGTTCAACATTACAACCATGAATCCTTTTTCCAAGGCAAAAGAACACCCTGTTATTGGAGCATCGGGTTTTGAGGTACCCGTGAAAGCCTTCACTCATACACCTGTCAACTAGGACAAGTCCGCCACGCAGAGGCACGGAATTTGTCATTGGCTTCTTGAGGTAGTTTGAGACACTGCGTTATAATAGCTTAATTCTGATCTGCATAACGCACTTATTATTTCGCTAAACAACATTTTCGTGCTATTTGTCACTATTACCAAGAGATCGAACCCACATGTAGACAGCGACGGTTTAGGGAGTCGATTGTGTAAACTTGGCCGACAAAAGGTATAAATGAGAACATCAGTCAACTAATCGGGTGTTTGTTTAAAGAGGAAACAATACATCTTCCGTTGATTTATATACTCTTGGTTGCAGAGAGCCAAAATTAATTTATTGATGTATTTTGTTTGGCGTATCTACTAACAAGTTAGAGCAAAAAGGATCAGAGGGATATGTTAAAGACTATATGAACAAAAGGTGCATTCGCATAAGTGCATGCGCTTCATGCTTACCGTAATTTACAATTGCGTTTATATAACTTTAATAAAATCTGAAAATATTTCTAGATCAGCGGAAGCCTCAATCTGTGACCAAGACCGAAAGCATATATCCTATTTTTGTTGTAATCATAACATCATACCTTATCTCCAAGATATTGCAACTTTTTGACGAACTCGAATTTCCTAAAAGCATAAAACCCCGGTTTCGGAGGCAAAACTTTATCATCCCGCACTTCTCTGCTCCTTCGTTGTAAAGTTTGAAGTCGCTTTAGAAAAATTCTGTCAACTTCAGGTTATATATGAAAGTTTGTTCTTCACTATCATCAAATGTTGAATTACCACTGTAGACTGACCTGGGCAGTTGATGTACCCTTAATCTTCTAGATATCTCCATCTTAGTGTGACTACCTTCTCGGGATGCATAACGACTAGTACAGCTCAGACATCAAGGGACAAAGAACTAAGTGTTCCAATATTGGAGACATCTACGAAAACTGGGAGATCAATCAGACCACGTTTGCATCATTCACTCTAATTAGATAAAAATAGCTTTGTCACATGTGTTGAAGTTAACATATCTATATTATTAAGTGGACCACAAACTACATTGTACATTTCCATGTTCCAGGTTATGTTAAGCATATGGATTCGTTACAAATTTCAATCATTCATAAAAATAATATAGATCTTTTATTATAATCAAGGTTGCGGTCTTGATATAAGCACTTGATCCATTAATTACTTACATATGTCAGTATAAACTAAGAATTGTATAGTGTAGAAAAGGCAATTCCTCCAGTAGACCGGTTTCGTCATTATTGGGAACTCATCATGTACTGGTCAGAAATTACCACGGATAGGGCTCGAACCTGGGCATGTCTGCTTCGGAATCTGGTGCTCTAACTACTGAGCCACCCTGCCGCACACTACATTACACACAATTTTCAGTTATATACTAACTAATGTAACTTGGTTAGTCTATTTTTCCATTAGGCGGAGCTCATATGGCATCTATTTAGTCCCAAAGTTCCAACTAACCATCCCCAATCTGTCATTATTGCACAGGCACCACACTACATGGGGAAATGGTATTGAAATGAACATTTATATAATTAAATAAGCATTGGTTGCGAAAGCGGTGTAGTGCAGTGCTCAGGTTTGAGCCCTGTCCGCGGCAATTTCTGGCCAGTACGTGGTGAGTTCCCATGAATGACGAAACCGATCTACTGGATCAATTGCCTTTCCTACACTATACAATGCTTAGTTTATACTGACATATGTAAGTAATTAGTGGGTCAGGTGCTTATATCAAGACCACAACCTTCATTAGAATAATTAAAATCGCCCGCGCAACCAATGTTCGTTTAATATAGATTTTTGTCTTTACAATGTATAATGTAACATTTTGCAATTGCTCTTTTCAATAGAGTTATGTATGAGACGCTTATACTTATGGCACAAAAGGCGAAGAAGGTATAAAATCCAATTAGGATTCATTTTCATTAATTAAATGTTCATGAACATTTGGATAACCACTACGTGTTTGACCTTATTTTTTCCCGGTATTAGTCAAAGTTCAAAGCATTGGCTTTCTATTTTCATTTTGGAGGATTCTTATGTTCAACCGGTTTTTGTCATAGTGCCATCTAAGAACGCCATGAAGAAATGTTTGAAAAAACTGACAGCGCCACCTTCTTTCAATGGAACGTAAAAGTCGTCAACATACACACAGTGGGCTCCTAATTGCCTTAGATCGTCGGCAAGTAGGTCAGTGGAATGAGCTAGTTTAGTTGATCGTGTGACCCTGCGCTCCTTCGGAGACCCCCCAGCGGGAGCCTTAGAGCAATGCTTGTACTTATTGCGGAGGAAATAGAATTATGCTCCATTCTATGGAACAGCCTCATTTTCGTTAAAACACCTTCCTTGTGTCAGACAGGCTAACCTCCGCATAGTAAGGACGTTCTAACCACTCCTAAACTGATCTATCCAAAAATGAGTCTCGTGCGAATTATTCTGATGAAAAAATTTACTTTTAATAAGAGTTCATGTTGAACACTGTAATTAACTTGGAAAATAACACTGACACAATCACAGATGTTAAATGGTTATATAAACATGATGTTTCTTCTCTTCCATAATTGTGACTTATTTCAGCTTTAAAAGTTTGTCAAATAAAGAAAAGATGTCATTTTAACACGTAAATTGATACAATTAAATATGAAGCAATTACAGTCCTATTTATACCATGCATGTGTTAATTAAATAAATAGCTCGAGAAGAGTAAACATTGAAGTAAGGTTTCTGTGCAGATTAGGCACATTTAGATGTTCTCGTGGGTGTTCCTTTACGCTTTAGGCAACATAATGTGAGCCTGACTTTGAACAAATATATCAAAAAGCCACAATTTGTGAATAGCAGTAGCTTCAAACGTTGTGCGATGCATTAAACGATCATGGAATACAAGTAGAAAGAAAACAAAATACACTATTGTACAAGTGTCGCAAAGCGAAAACCTAGCCCCTTATGATGACATACTAGGGGGCCATGTAACATGTCTGTTCTTCTGGCCTCATAGTCTAAAGAAAGTTTGCAACTCCGCGAAGAAGACTAAGATCTCGGTTTCCATACAAACGTACTTAGTGAATAATTAGTAACAATGAGAGAATCAAGATAACGTAAAACGGTGATGATCATGGAAGGTTGAAACGCATCAGTACGTGTGACTGACGGTAGTTTTGCTATGTTGTTCAACGATTGTTTAAAAATACAATGGGATTGGTCTTTACTTCAAGCTCGCACACTTGATTTTTACAGGATCTTTCTTTATGTCATTTCAGTATGGCCTGTAGAAGACGCCAACTAGTCAAAGGGTCAAAGAAAGCTAATCGAACCACTAGCACAAACTGCGAACAGCCAATGAATAACCGCAAAAGAAAACAGCTCATATTTTACTTCAAAGAAAATAATATTCTTCATTTGCTATCAATTACCTTCTTTATCTATGAGATTGCGCAGTTCCTTCTGTAGCATGTGCGTCTTCTTCTTCAAATCGTTCTCTTTCTCCCTGTGCAAAGAACAAAACCACATTTGAAGATCGAAAATGAAGCATATTGATATTGAAACTCTCTCTCTCTTTCTATATATATATATATATATATATATATATATAAATATATATTTATTTTTGAAAGGCAAACAAGTTATATATATATATATTGAAAGGCAAAATAAGTTATATATATATATATATATATATATATATATATTAGCAAACAAGTTTTATATATATATATATATATATATATATATATATATATATATATATATATATATATATATATATATATATATATATATATATATATATATATATATATATATATATATATATATATATATGTGTATGTATAGAAGGGTTCAGTGTATGTATCAACTTGCGCATTTTGTAGACCGGTTTCGGTCTCATTGAGATCTCGTCACGTAATGTCCAGAATTTACAGCATGCAGTGCCCGAACCTGGGCAAAACTGCTTCGGAGTCTGTTGCTCTTTACACTGAGCCATCCTGCCTTGACATATCAAGATCGGATCATTGCTTTTTTTGTGATGAATCAGTAAAGAGGCACGCAAGCACTTCGGCAAACTGTGGTAAAAGGTAACCGTATCATTCTATTATTGAAACAAAGTTTTCGGGTTTGCAATTAACAGCAATCCCATTTAGACTAGTAGAACAGAAATTCCAGACATTCTCCAGTTGCCAGTAGTGACGCTTAGAGATTTCACTTGGCCGTAATCAGAGTACAACGGCCAACTGACTTACGGGAAACAAACATCAAGAAATATAAAGTTTCAATATTTGATATACTGTTCTCAATCTTCGTAGTCTCTCACGAGTTCCATGCCGTCATGGTCATATCTGTTTTGAAGTTTTCGCTGTATTCATATAAGCTAAGCAAGTTAGAAATCGTTGATGGCTGCGAGTAGTAATAACGAGGCAACATTAAGTTATGCTCAAAAATTAAAATCTCTCACATGATAGACAGTTGATTCTCTCGGTGAATTAGGCCATTTTTATTGCTGACCAGCACCAACCATCGTTTCAACAACTTCTCTTCTTGAGCCGAACCTGGCTGGCAAGCTCGAATTCTAGCCTCCATGCCAGCAGCCTCTTCATCCAGTTCTAGTTGAGCTTTCTCAATAGCAGCCTAAAAGCCAAAAACAATGCAAATATACAAATTCGTAATGTGTTGTTATTTTTTTTCGTGAGCAGTACTTATGATAACCTGAAGAAAAATTCGAGACATCCAGTATAAAATCAATTAGTATTTAAACTCTGATTTTCCACTTATGCATAATATTGCAATTTTCGCGCAGACAATAACAAACCACTAGAGTGCCTAGTCATAGTGAAAAGTAATATTTAGATTCAACAGCTTACTATCTATCTACTAATCTAAGCTACTTTCATGAGTCGAGACATGCCCCCAGCCGGTAATGCTTGTTTTCATTCACTCCCTTTAGAGAAATAAGGGAAGTATGGAACCACAAACGAACAGACTGCTTACGCAAACAGCCGTGTTCATCCAGTCAGACAAAGGTAAATTGCATAGAAATAAGCGCACCTTTCTTCACATAATGTGAAATTTCTATATAATTTTGAGTATAATATAAATGTATTTTAAGATAGTAAATTCAATCCATCTGTTAAACCATGTTAACGACAAAGATTAAAAATTTGGCGATGGTTTATTTATTATTAACCGTTTCTGCCAAAAAGTGGACAAAGGTAGCGTAGTTTCTGCATAACCTAGCTAGACGCCACATTGCACGTAATAATATTTTTCGATTTTCCACAAGGCAGGATAGTTGGAAATGATTCAGATCTCCAAATTTATTACGATTAATTAGAATAATACTTGCTTAAATATGCACAGAATTAAAAAAAACTAATTTAGATCCTAGAAGGTCGTGTTCACTGTCTATTGCGCAAAGGCAATTATGCCGAGCGTGTTGGTGCCAGTGATCCGGTTAATTTGGCTGCAGCTCTTCAGCGCTTGACTTCTGCAGTTTCGGAGATGACAAGCAGCCTTGCATGTGACAACACGAGGACTCGTATTGTTCCGATATAAAAAATGAAGCCAAACTAGATTGGAATAGGAAAAGCACTAACAGGACGTCTGAAGAAGTGGCAAATTAGAAAAAAATAACACACCCGGTGTGCGCGGAGACATTTTAGATGAAAGCAATGATACGTTATACAGCGTTACGAGGTTAAAAAAATCCGCATAGCGGCATGACAAAGATAGACATGATTGCAAGTATGTAATAGGTGTTGCGAACCTAGTAACAAATTCATTCAGTTGTGAGCAGAAGGATAAACCAAAGGCAGCATGAACGGAAAGTATAATCTCATGCACATTCGTTTCGTGCTTACTGGCGACTCATCAGTAGGGGCCGGTATTACGCCCTTTAACCACTATATATTTGGTAGAAGAATGTGGAATAATAGGACGGTACAATCTCCTAGACGAATGTGTAAACCTGTAATAGTGAAGCTAATATAATCTGAAGTCAACGACAATACGACTTCAATGCTAACTCACACTATATAATATATACACCGAGTCTGTAAAGGATACTAACACTATGGCCATTGTGTTAGTAACTGATACCTTTTTTGAAATCGATGAGTACCTGATACTAACACTATGGTTTCCGAGTCGGTACATGATACCAACCTGATGGATATAAATTTATGCTAAAGTTCACCCCAATTGAGAATTACAACAATTTCCGAACACCTGTTACTCCAGTTAAACCATACACTCTGGCCTTCATCGATATCAGTTATCACATTTCGCGGTAAGTATGACATCATTCAATTCAATATATTACAGTTAAATACTGTTTATTGCGAAGAACTAATATATATGCAAGTATGTATTAGGTTTTGCGAACCTAGTAACAAATTAGTTCAGTTGTGACCAGAAGGATAAACCATAGTCAGCATGAACGGAAAGTATAATCTCATGCACATTCGTTTCGTGCTTACTGGCGACTCATCAGTAGGAGACATGATTGGCTAATTCGCTCTTTGTCCATTTTCCATGTCTCACCGAAATAACGATAACATCTAAGAATTTAAGTTGCTAATAAGTGCACAAATAAATTCAGAATTTTGGCTATAGATAAAGGTGGAAAATACGTCTATTAATTAATATATTTTTAATGTTTATCATTCATGTATATATATATATATATATATATATATATATATATATATATATATATATATATATATATATAATGGTATAATGAAGATATCGTATCAATGCACGGGTGTAGGTATGATCGCGCTTCTTCAACATAGAGTAAAAGATGAGATTCTACTTCAGTACGCATATAACGCTATTTATGATTGGAATTGTTCCTGTGGAGAATCAGATGTGGGCAGAAGCAGTAGAAAATTAAACGCAGCATAAGAAAGGTGTTGCACGTACGTCTATAAATAAAAATGTTATTTCCAGTAAAAAAAATTGGGACATGCTAACAAAGCCTATTCCCACTTTAATAAAAGCTAGGTATGTTGGCACGCTTCGCGATTTGGAAGCTATTTCAATAAATCGGCATTGTTCAGAACTGTGCAAGCAAATAAATTCGTTCGTGTACTGGCATTACGATGGGGTCTACAAAGACCCATATAAGACTGCACACAATTACGTTTCCTCTTTATCAACATTTTGGATTAATAGAAATATATTCGTGTATTTTTGATGTGGTCTATTTTTCTTTCCAAACATAACTTCTTTCCTGATTTCTTGTGTTGTTAACTGCAGGAAAATCTGTTGACAAGATGCAGCGAAAGCGTTACCGTGTAATTTTAAACTTATTTTTTAAATGCACATCAGGTAAGAAATATTTAAGTATCTGAAGAAAAGCTAAATCATTTATGCCGTTGCCTTTATTAATTATTATAAATGTTACCACTATCAAGGATGTGTTACTAAAAACGATGTAAATGGTGAATTAAATAGAAAAAATTACCATAGATCAAACTGGTGTACACAGAATTTGCATCAAAGCAGTTTCGTGCCGTTTTAATATAAATTCGAGGCTTATTTCAAAAATTGACAGATTGGTTAGTACAGATGCGAAAGGTGACGAATATAATAAGGCAACAACCAATCTAATGCATAATAGTTATCCTAGACAACTAATTGAGTAAATTATTAAAAGAAGAAACCAGAAGACATATTTAAGACCGGGAAATAAATTAATTAACCTGAAGTGCCATTTAAGGTGATGCTGTTTCCCGCACAGTCCAGAATAAAATTAAAGTGGCATTAGCACGTAGGTTTAATTTAGCTAAACTCAGAATGTTAATAGATGTAACAAACTTGTATTTACGAGCAATTAAAGGGAAACTGCCGTTAATTAAATTATTCACCATTATACAATCGCAGTTTGTCGATCAACTTGCGTAGGCCAATCGACCAGACGGTTAGTTAATTCAATGAAAGAAAATTACAGCTTAAACACCCGTCTCAAATCGAATAATCAATACACGTCTGTAATTGCACAAAACTACATTGAAACCTCGCACGTATGTTCTCTATTCGTAGCATTTAAGATAAATACTGAATGCAGTACCCGAAATGAGTAAGTCACATGTGAAGTTCTCTGGATAAACAAAGTGCAACCGGATTTATGCTAGCGGAAAAAGCATTTTCCAGGTATTGAGCTGAAATTGGAGGTGAAATCTGGACAAAATAATTCGTTTAGTTTGCCAAAATAATAGAAATTTTCATATTACGCAGATAATTTTAATAAAAATTATCCCAATTAATTTGACAAACATAAAATAAATAACAAATCTACATGTTCTCTCACCTGTTCGTTCGTGATATAACTTGAGGATCCAGCAATGCAGGCATAATCATAGTCTGAAGGAGCGGCAATTGCGTTTGGTTTGCTAAGTGCGTATCGATAAGCTGTTTAGTAGGAAACAAAATAAACTATTAAGGCAATGAGACGAAATTATTTAAAAACTCATTTTTGAAATTAAATTTAATTTTAGATTTCTATAAAACAAATTCTATGGGGTTGATCTAGAAAATCAACTAATATCAAAACCGACAATAATTATCAATAAAAACCCAGCTTCCATCGGGTAATACTCCTAAATTAGTTTAGAAGAATATCTACAATTTCGTCAAATACTTAAACTTTCTGTTCAATGTCGTCCAAAATGAAAAAATATCCTTTATTTCTTGGTCGATCATTCAGCACATCTTCTCCTTTACATTTTTTTGGAGGCCAAATACATCTTGTCATACGGGTTGATTACTATAATCAAGGTTTCGATCTTGATATAAGCACCTGACCCATTAATTACTTACATATATCAGTATAAACTGAGAATCGTATAGTATAGGAAAGGCAATTCATCCAGTAGAGCACCAGATTCCGAAGCAGACGTGCCTAGGTTCGAGTCTTGTGCGCGGCAAATTGTGGCCAGTACATGATGAGTTCCCAATAAGGACGAAACCGGTCTACTGGATGAATTGTCTTGTCTATACTATACAATTCTTAGTTTATACTGACATATGTAAGTAATTAATGGGTCAGGTGCTTATATCAAGATCACAACCTTGATTATAATAATTGTTATCACCGCCCGCACAGCCAATATTCGATTAATTATATGGGTGCATTACAATGAAAAAAATTAAAAACTTCAAAATAACGTATTAGCAATCGTTTTTTCATTAGTCTACTAGACTTGTACGCATCAATTGATACTTAAAGTCCCATTAATGGCTAACCCATAATTTAAAGTTACAACTAAGCTCATCTGAAATTGAAGGCTAATTTCGCTTCATAGCTGAGTCTATTATGTGTTGTTTCTGACTGGTTTCATATTGGTAAGTGTGGCTTAAAAGAGAGTTCAACAAACTATAAACCGAAATATCGACAAAGAATTTAAGACTTTTAGATCCAAATAGAAAATCTCAGATAAGGCTACTTAAATTCAATCCGGTAAAATAATTATTTCTCCAAATGTAGGCTAGTAACGCATATTTATTATCACCAAGTTCTACCATTTATCACGGGTTTAACCCACTAGCAAATTTAGCTCGATCTCTTCAGTATTGCCGAACACAAGCAAGCAGTTTGAAGCTAATAGAAATACCATATGTCATATTATTTGAATCACGTTTATGGACTTGTCCTGTATTCCAATCCCATTTAACTAAAACAAAATAGAGAAAAACTACCGTGCCGACATGTTTAGTTCTTCCATGGTCATCAACAGAGCAAGACGGCAAACTGACAAACGAGGATCAAATCATATTGTACACGAAAAATCTGGAATGCCTATTCTCGCTTTGTTTAGTGTTGCATCTATTCGCTGACGGTTGTTCTGTAGAGTAGTGAAACTCTTTAAATCAATTATGATTGATGTTTATCACCTCTTGCGCAATCATCGATCTCTTCATAGAACAATGTAAGTTTTGCGAAAGCTACAAAAGTTATTTCATGGGTGCATAAAAATTAAACATCCGACATCTTAGTCAAGTATTTTGTATGCTAGACTACTATGAGTAACAGTCGCACTTATGGTTTCTCTGGATCACATATACATTGTAGTTTAATTCTCATCATTCAGAGTTTCATCGTGCCCTGATAATGATCATGGAAGGTCGAAACACTTTAATATTGACGAGTTATGATGATTCTGCCATTTTGTGCAACTGGTTAGATACAGTGAGACTGGTGTTCATATCAAACTCGAAAGCTATACGCAAAAAATTGTTATTACCACTCGCGCAAAAAATGATTGCCAAATTTTACAATTTATATACATGTAGATAAAGTAGAAAATAGACGATGTTCGTCACCGCATAGAAACAGTGTAAAAGAGTTTGTCAGTCAAGTACAATGTGTTAGACTTATTAGAGGTGCGATACGCGTTTCTAATGTTTATTTCCTAATATGTGCATTGCGATTTTAACCTCATTAGTCAGTACTGTCGTGCACTGATGAGGATCATAGAATCGGATTGATCCCCATTTCCGAGTAGGCATCGAGTTTGTCTTTATATTAGCTGGGTGAGGATTCGTCCCTTTCTTCCGAAGGCATCAACCACTACCATTGGAAACGAGGTACGATCTAATCTTCGTTGACTGACGAAGTTTCGGTTCTTAGTTTCCTGGACCATCATCAGGCCTCTAATCAGACATACACGGTACAATGCTCACAATAACAGATTTAAGCAAATTTGCTTAAATCGGCTAATGTGAGCATTGTACTGTGTATGTGTGATTGGAGGCCTGAGAATGGTACCGGAAATATCGTACCGAAACGTTACCAGGCAAAGAAGATTAGATCGTACCTCATTTCCAGTGGTTAGTATGAACGATGTTGAAGCCTTCGGAAGAAGGGACGAATCCGCACCCAGTCAATCAAAAGACAAACGCGATGCGTAACTTGAAATGTGAATCAATCAGATATTTGCAAAACTGATAATGCAAAGCTGCATCCCGCGAAAGCAACTCACAGAAATTCAATGTTTGAAGCTCTCACTGTGCAATCCACAGAAGTTCTAAGAGAGGCAGTACGTGTGACTGACGGTTATATTGTTATATTACGCGAAAAGTTAAATAAAATGGGATTTTTGGTTGTCTTTGACTGACAAACTTGATTTAAAGAATTTTTATCATAATCCGCAAATCAATGATTGTTTAATTGAATAACACATACATGTGGCGAAAGCTGCAAAAATTTAATTGTCGTAACCGCAAAGAAATTGTGCAGCCGACATTTCCAGTCAAATGTAACGTATGTAAGACTACCATAGTTGAGAACCGCTTATCTGGTTTTACATAACCCGAATAAATGCATTAAAGTTTGTCTCTCACAAGTAAATTTGTCGTTGTGCTCTGAAGATGATCATGGAAGGTCGACAGGCGTCTGTACGTGTGAGTGACGGCAGTTTTGCTATGTCGTTCGACGTCAGGCTAAATACCATTGGATTGGTGTTTACTTCAAGCTCGCAAACTTGATTTAAAGAATTGATATTAGCATACTTGCAAGCAATGCTTGCCTAATTGATAAGATGAAACGCAGCACTAAAACCAAATAGTCTTTCATAAGTTATACTTGACCAGAATATCTGCCGCATATAATCAACGCATTCACAAAATTCACTTTTAACAGATTTCGCCACACTTATGCAAGTTGTTCCACTAGTTAATCGTTGATCTCACAGGTGGTGATAAAATCTATTTAAATAAGATGTGTGGAGTGCACATGATCACAATTCCAATTTGACCCAGTCGCACAATAACGTGAATCCACCGTCAGTCGCACTACCTAGCGCATTCAACATTCCATGGTCGTTAACAAAACGCGCTAATAGTTTTTTCGGTCAATTCTAGTCCAGTACAGTATAATTTAACAATTTGATGTTTGTCTCTTCGTTTAAGTTGGGGTTTCACATTGACTAGTCCGCACACATTTCATAGTTCCAATGGGAATATTGTGGATAAGTTATTATACTAAAACACTGAAAGGACAAAATCTTGGCGTCTATAATGTTTGTCATTTTTCCATTAAAGACTTGCCCTATGCAATGCGCTCTGCTTATATAGTAAATTATCAATTGCCTATATATGCATATGTGGCGAAAGCTGAAAACAATTCGTGACTGCATAGAAATTGTGTAGCCGACATTTCCAGTCAAGTTCAATGTATGCGAGACTGCTAGAGGTGAGAGCCGCATATCTAAATTTGATCTCCATATATATTCAATGCGGTTTGATCCTCGATAGTCAGTTTACCGTCGTACTCTGATGATGATAATGGAAGGTCGAAACGCGTCAGTGCGTTGCGGCTGGCGGTAGTTTTGTTATGCTGTTCAACGACTGGTTAAATACAATGGGATTGGTGTTTACTTCAAGCTCGCAAACTTGATTTAAAGAAATTATCAATTTTATGTATTAACGTTTTTGGCAAATTTGATTGTCGGTTCAGATATGGTGTGCGACTGATTAAATATAATGGAGTTGGTATTTATATCAAGCTTGCAAATTTGATTTAAAGAATCGCTATCACCCCACACGTAGTCAATGATTGCTTAATGATTCTAAGTTGACGGTTGAGAGATAAGATTGATGAGTTCAGATATGCATTAGAAAATAAATTATTGGATAGAAAATGTAACACAACAAATCGCTGAAACTTATTAGGCATGTATATGATTTGGTATTGTTTTACATGTATAGACTTAATACTTATAGTACATATAGAGTGACTTTGGGTAGGTATATATGCGTAATCTTAACATTAATAATTTAAACAAATTACTAGATAACTATGTTAACCCAGTAAGCATAGAAAACTAGCTTAACCTCGAAACACATAGTTAAATATAGATGGATATATGGGTATAGATCTACACAGGCTATCGTATCCGTATATGTATGTGTGTGTTTACGTTAATACCATAATTAGGTAATTGCTGATAGTAATTTGCAGTAATGTTCATAAATATAGATGTACCAAGGAAGAGCACTGATTTTTTCTTTATTTTCTTCTGTGTGGCCTATTTTTGTGAATTTTGTACCACCTCTGATGATGAGCTCTGAAAATTGTGCTCGAAACGCCTACCAGATAAACAAACTCATTTTAATATTCGTATAATTGAACTTCTGTTTCCACAATATTACTTAAGCAAGTTCACCGGTAAACCAGTTTAAATATTGAATTAAAGGGAACTGGTATATTATTTATGCGAAATTGGAAGCAAAGTATCAGCCAAAATTATTTTATTGTTATACGTTTGAAACTATTCTTTTTGCTTCCTTGGAAACCACTTTAATCGTAAACTTTGCTTCAAGCAGCAATATTATGGATGATACAAATGTGCGAAGTGACGAAAATATACAAAGTAGTTGGAACGAGCAACCTGTCGCCATTATGATCAACAACGTTAATAAGCTGACTGGAAAACTAAAAACATTCATTCAGCCAGTGAAAATTGAAATATAAAACAATTGTCTCTTCCGTACTTTTAAAATTTAAATTAAAAAAACTTTTTAAATAAATTAAAATCGTACCATAGCAAGAATAAAATAAAGATTTCGGTCGATGTCAAAAATCAATATGCAAACATCCATGTAGACAAAATCATCGGTCTCCTCTGTACGTTCATTAATAGTTAACACACAAAATTCTCCAAAACTACAAGCCATCCAAAGATTATGTTCAGTAAGTGTACTAAAGATAGTCAATTCACTTTCAATGGTCAATATTTCACGCTAGTCGATAGAATGGTGACTGACAACCCATTAGAATGCAAGTTCAGTTGTGACCAGAAGGATTTGTTACTAGGTTCGCAAAACCTAATACATACTTGCATATATATTAGCTCTTCGCAACAAACAGTATTTAACCCATTAGAATGTCAATATCTAATGTCTACGTGTTTTATCTGGAAATAAAAAAAGCATCAGCTATCTATTTAAAAAATATTGCCCGACATATTTGAGTTATTTTAATGACATTTTCATAATCATAAATGAAGATGTCGAAACAAATGGCATGCTCCTAAAGTTTTTAACTAAGTGGACTATCATATTCAGTTTACTTGCGAAAGCACAAACCCTCAGAGTAACGCACTGTCTTACCTTGACTTATTGTTATTAAGGCACGAAGATGGTAGTCTAAAAAGGAGAATACATCGAAAGCAGACACTGACTGGACAAAACATGCATTACCACGGCGCAGTCCAAATTACTAAAAAGAGAAGAATTGATATACAATTTATACTAATGTATTCTTCACACGATACGGACCATCATTGATAAACTGTAGAACCATGGGCTTGACTTCCGCGACCATGGCATAGTCGCCGACCCTAAGGCGAGTGCGTGTAGGTCGTCTTGCATAGGCTTGTCGCTGTGTTACGCCCATATACTCAGTTAGCTGTTTTAGGCATTCCTGAATATCAGCTTTGGTGCAGTGCTCATGGGATACTGGGTTTACAGGTTCACCTGGCAGTCTAACATGCCCTCCATAGACCATTGTTGTTTGAGCAAATCCTGTAGCTGTTCAAACTGTAAATTGCATGGCCCGTTCGACCAAATGTAATTTACCTCTCCAGGATCCCAGGGTCTGTTCGCACCAATATCGCAATACCTCATTAATCGTCCGGTGGGCTTGCTCAGCTGTCGTGTTGGTCTGCGGGTGGTAAGTGGCAGCACAGGAATGTTTTATGCCTAGGTCCCTGCACCACTGATTAAATTCTCTCGACTCGAACAGTGCACACTGGTCGACAACAATAACTTGTGGTGCACCAAATTTAATGAGCTATCGCTCTTCTTAGCACTATATAATCTTCTCTGTTGTTATTTTCTTCAGTGGTACAAACTCGACCATAGGCCGTCCCACCACGAGCCATCGGCAGTGGACCTACCAGATGAATATACTAAAACTGATCCCATGCAGTAGTATTGAAAGCAACCTTTTCTCTATTTTGTGGTTTAAAACGCCGACATGTAGTGCACAATTGACAATAGCTACGAAATTCTTTGGACATGCCAGGCCAATACAATTGCGACTGTAATGTTTCAATGAGTCGTCCGGCGCCGAGATGTCCCGACGTTTCACACCAGAAGGCCATCAATTCTGTTTGTATAGACCCCCAGCAAACTATTGCACTGTTTATCCTTCTTTTCGCACCAAAGGGCCGTTTTGTAGGATCAACAGTTTATATTGTGCGGATACCACTGTGCTGTTTTTAACTGATTGACTATATCCTGGCATGTGGCATCATTGCCATGTTCTTCATAAACTTTGATAAGTGGCGAAACTCGCATATCGGACATTCTGCTGAGCGCATCGGCTGCCGCATTCTCGATACCGGCTCTATGATGAATTGTTACATCGTATTCCTCGAGCTCTTCAATGGCTTGTTATACTATTTTCTTCCCAATATCCAGCGATCGCCATTCGAATTTAATGGCATACATCTCTCCACTGAGACTGAGTAACCCAGGGAACGTACTTGTAGACCTATCTGAACTTTATTTGAATTAAAATGCAATCGCCATTCCACGACTTCGGACAACATCTTCTGCTTCCAAATACGTAACTAGTGTTCAGAAGTGGCCCATATATTAATATCGTCAAAGTAAGATGTCGTACAGTGTAAGTAGGACACGAAAGAGCCCATCATTCTTTGGAACACTTTCGGTACGTTATTCAGACCAAATGGTACCCGAGTGAATTGAAAATGACTTCCGTGTACCTACACCGCTAACTTCAACCGGCCTTTTGGCCGAACGCAAATTTCCCACAATCCAAGTTCAAAGTCAAGCACGGCAAATCATTTGCCTCCCGCTAGCTGTAAGAGCAGATCACGCAGAGCCATCATGGGATACGGGTCAGGTTTAGTTACTCAGATTAAATTCCGGAAATCAGCTGCCGGTCGGAGCGAACCATCATTTTTCGTAACATAAAACAACAGTGTTCGATTAACAGATGAGGATGATTAACGAATGCCGGCCTTTATCATCCCGTGTTGCCCGTTTCAATGCTGCTAGGAGCACCATATAATTTTGATGACTTGTAATATTCATTTAATTCGGGCTATAATTTAAAGCGATCGACCGTTGGCCCTGAACATTGGCTGCAATGAGGGAGTTGCAATATAATTTTGTACTGGCCTTGAAACACTTTCCAACACCCGAGCAGAAAACTGGTCTCGTCCTACATCTTATGGCTGCAATCGACTCTGAGGAACTCGTGATTTTCGGCCTCAACGTGCATACACGTTGATTTTGACAACCGATCGTCTTAACCCAACTTCTAATTAAATCAAGACCTGATAGGGGCGTTTGAGTATTTATTACAAAAAATACATATAATAGATATCTTCATTTATTTAAAATTTAGTGTTCCATTGGACCACAGCCACCAGTGCTTGATAAAAATTTTCTCTCGTAGGTTTTACGTTGTTTAATGGACAAGTCATTGGTAATATAGACACATCAGCTCCCGTATTCAATTGCATTATTACTGGATGTCCGTTAAAGAGATTTAGAAGTTTATCTTTAATAAGAATCCTTACGTGTGGCAATTTTCCCATATTTCTTTTTCTTCGAAGGCCATCTGATTCTGAACAATTTGTAGGGTGCTCTGCTGATCTTCCTCTCCTGATCTACAAATCTGAGTCTCCAAACAATTTATCTTTCGTGCATAATCCCGACTACCATTATTGGTGAGATGGTGGACACTATTTGCCCATTAAATTGGCTGTTCTCTAGCACTAAACTGATTTTTCTGCTTAATTCACGATGTATTCGTCTCAATCGGTGTGTTTATATATTGAACTTGCTTCCAAGCCACTGGTGCCGCCGTTCGTTGTGGACTCGCTGATTATAGCGCGAAGAATTCAGATAAAATATGTCGCCCCTGCCGGATGTTGTAACGAGACTCATGTGTGACGTCGCAGAAGCCAAAGTGGTGGTCATCATGGCCGACCTTTGTAGAGCATGAGTTCTTTCTTCCAGGTCTACCTGCGCGCTCGATAATAAGGCATATCTGAGAGGATCCAGCAGCATGAACATGATGGCCTCATGCGGTTTCAACCCGGGCAAATACTCAGCTCTGACAACCACCACTTGATGCGTGCCATGGTATCAAAGGACATCTCACCAAGTAATGTTTTCGGTCTGTACAGTTATGGAAACACCTCCTGAGGCCTAGCTCAGAAGTAATCCGACACTTGTCTTTTATATTCTTCATACGTCAGGTCGGTAGGAAATTCTAAATGGACAGAAGCTGTCCGGTCAACAAATTCCAGGACAGCCACGTGCACAATAGGTGTTTCTAATGAAACGTCTTGCGATGGAACAGAGGCTTCAAATTTTTCGAACTAAAACTGTGGACTATCCACATCCAAGGGTGCATGCATGCACTTCTGCGAGGACTTCCTGTTGTATTAAATTCAATCCTAGATAGGACAACTGGAGCCTTCTCAGCCCCGAAGTTGGTTATTGCTGCAAAACCTTCTAAATGGGACGCGCCATTCAGGATTCGAAGAATTAAAAAAGCAGTGATAACTCAGATGCCTACTACTCAAATGATGGTAATTTATAAAACAGTAAGCCTACTCTGTCTATATACTTTTACTTTACAGCGGCTGACTCCTTTTGGAGGATAAGCCGGCTCCAGTGACATTTCATGGAGTTTCTTGGGAATTTGGTACAAGTGGTGTCCCCTCACCACTCTATATATAAAGGACAGATTCTCTGCAATCGAATAGTGACACGTAGTTTATTTTATCCCATGAAATGGAGCCGGCTTATCCTCTAAAAGGAGTCAGCCGCAGTAAAGTAAAGTAAGTAAGATATCTATTCTGTGTGCTATGTCAGACGGACTATCCCAGTCGTCGAACATAACAATGCTACCACCTGTCGCACGCACTGATGTGTTTCGAACTTCCATGATCGACATCAGAGTACGACGGCAAATTGACT
>JAQBSW010010386.1:0-24470 GCA_029291075.1 Eudiplozoon nipponicum
AAAACTGCCGTCAGTTCTGTTTTTCGATGACTGGTTAAATATAATAGGATTGGTGTTTACTTCAAGCTCGCAAACTTGATTCAAGTAATTGTTACCAACACCTGCGAAATAAATTGTTTAAAACGCTATAAAACTCTTATCACAATTGTGTGTTCGCACACTCTTGAAATGATGACACAATTATAACATGATTATATTTAGATAAATTGCAGGGAAATATTTTCTCTGACTCCGATGAAGATATATGCGTGCGGTCGCTTAAAAACGTGATGATGTAACTATAAATTTATCATATTTCTTACACAGTTTCTCGCTTTTCTTCAATTATGATGAAACAAATTGGACAACTATTTATTGACTTGTCCAGTTTGAACATGTTTTGGTGTCTATGATCATGCAGAATGTTCTGTCTACAAAAATAAGTCTAGTAGAAAACTGACGATGAATTTAGAATTCACCTAGTGTTTTTTACAATGATGCAGTAATCGAAGATTAGAATTTATAAAGAACTGGAATAGTTCTGATATTTTCAATGTTTTTTTGCCGTGTTATCTATAATATGGTGCTATTGATATTCGATTATAACACCAATCTTGCTCACTCATTTAAAACTTTATACAGACTCATGGTCATGAATATTTTTTAAAGATTTGATATTAATTTAATATCGAAACGATTTTGAGGCTCTAATATTGGAAATGAGTCCATTTAAAACTTATTTTTCTATGTTTCACGATGTTTTTGGCCATACTTTTGAGAATGAGACCATTTGAATTTTTAGTCCTATGTTCGATGAAATGGTTGCTTCTAATTTTAAGAATATATACTTTTTAAAGTGATTTTTCTATGTTCGAATTTTTCTTTGCTTATTATTTTGAGAATATGTTCTTTTAAAATTTATTTGGTAATTTTTGTTGTTATCGCTGCTTCTACTTTTGGGAATAAGTTCGTTTTGATGTGATTTTCTTATTTTTATGACTTAGCAGCTTCTGATTTTAAAAATGAGACCGATTTAATATTATTTTCGTATTCTTGCTGTTTTGGCTGCTTCCAATTTTAAAAATAAGTTAGTTTTCAAACTATTTTTCTATTTACAATGTTATGGCTGCATGTTATTTTGAGAAAGATACTTTTCTAAGCATATGCTCTAGTGTTCAAAGTTTTGGTTGCTTCTCATTTTTAGAATGAGTTATATTAAGACCATTTCTTTTGTTCTTGATATTTTGGCTGCTTCTAATTTTGGGAATATGTCCATTTAAAACATATTTTTTGAAGCCTTGAAATTTGGCTTTCTCTGATTTAGAGAATATGACCATTTGAAAATTAATTTTCTATATTAAAATATTTTTCGGTCTTAATTTTGAGAATGAGTAAATTGTAAACTTTTTTATGTATGATGCTTTGACTGCTTCCCTTTTGAGAATGAGCCTGATTTATAATTATATCTTTATGCTTGATGTTTTAGCTGCTTATAATTTTCTGAATAAGACAATTTAAAACTTTTTTCGTGTTTTACATTTTGGTTGCATCTCACTTTGCGATATAGTTTGTGTCATAATTATTTTCCTTTTTTATGTTTTGGCTGCTACTTAATTTAAAAATGAGTATGTTTTCAAATTTAATTCGTAATATTGGTGCTCTGACTGCTTCGAATTTTGAGAATGAGTCAGATTAAGATATATATGCCCAGTGTCGCTGTTTTTACATCTAATAATTTTGAGCATGAATAAATTTTAAAATTATGTTTCTATGTTCGATTTTATGACTGCTTAAAATTCTGAGAATGGGTCTTTCTTAAATGTAATTTAATTCTTTTGATGATTTGGCTGCATCTTATAATGAGATCGAATACTTTATAATGTCATCTCTTTATGTTCGATATTTTGGCCATTTCTAATTTGGCAAACCAGTTATACTTAATCACATTTTCCTATATTTGATGTCTTAGCCACTTCTCGTTTTGAGAATGAGTCTTTTTTATGCTTATTTTCAATGGTTTGACGATTTTACTACATTTAATTTTGAGAAAAAGTATCTTTTATACTTATTTTATTATGTTTGATGTTTTGAAAGCTTCCGATGTTGAGAATGATTCCGTCTTAAAATTATTTTCTTATGTTTAATGTGTAGGCTGCTTATAGTTTTTAGAATGAGAGCGTTTGGAAATTATTTCTCCATAGAGCATATTTTGGCTGACACAAATTTTGAGATTGAATTCGTTTTATAATAATTTGCTTATGTTTAATGATTTAATTGACTTTAATCTTGAAAATGTGTCTGTTTTACATGTATTTTCCTATATTAAATATTTTATCCGCTTTAATTTTGATAATGAGTTCTTTTAAAACTTATTTCTCATGTTCGCTGCTTTATCGGATTCTTATTTTGAAAATAAGTCCGTTTTATACTTATTTTCCTTAAGCTTTAATAAAGATTTGTATGAAATTTCTGACTAATTATTTCAAAAGACGTTTGCAAAAACTCTGTTTTATGTGCAATTGCTAATTTATGAAAAAAGGTAAGAAAAAGTATTGGCATTTTTTCTATGGAGTTCAATCGGGTTTCTGTCTTTTATGATAAATATTCTGTGCAACCTGAACAAAGGAAATTATTATTTTTAATCGACAAAAATATCGAAAATCGGCCCTGTCATCTTTTCAAACTGTCTTTCATTGCTAAAAGTATATATGATAATTGACAATCTTGAAGTAAGCTGTTTTATAAATGATGCGTAAACAATTTAATTTCCTTTCTACAAATGTTATATTTAGCATAAACTTTGGTTTTAACCGGTAAACCAAACACAGCTATGAGATGTCGTTAAGGATTGAGAAGGGTAGCAGAATTCATTTAGACAATTAAAATTATTATGCTAGAATATATGATTTACTGTTAATTTATCACCATAATAATTCATCTACAATACCACTGCCCTTTTTCCTATTAGGAATTGATCCACTAGATGATGTAACATTTTAAGTGAGAATTGAGGCTAAGTCTATTTAATACCTATTAAAACAACTAATTTCATCTGCTCAAACACCTGGTCTGCACCAATTTTTGCAAAACATTTGTCAATAGGGTCAATTTAATTTGCCATAATATGCTTTTTATTACTCTGACCTTAGTCATTTAAATTAGGAAATACATGTTTTATTGAACCATAACTTGATTATAGTTTAGGTAAATACAGCACAGTTAGAAAATTCAATTTTACTAGATACATTGTATTGAAATTTTTTAAATGTAAAGTCGATCAATAAAATGATTATTGATTGCGAGGGCGATGATAAAAATATTTAAGTCAAGGTTGTGGCCTTGATGCATACACCAATCCCATTAAATATACATTTGTGAGTATAAACTAAGCATTGTACAATATAGAAGAGGCAAGTAATCAAGTAGACCGTTTTCGTCTTTATTGGGTACTTTTTTGAGTTCTGTCTAGTATTTTTTTCAGAAAGCGTTCAAATCCGAGCACGTCTGATTCGCAGTCTGTGACTTTAACCACTGCGCCACCCTGCCGCACGCTAAATACAATTTTCAATCATACATTATCTAATAAATTTGGTTAGTCATTCCTTCAAATTTAGCCTATATGGTACCGATTTAGAAATAAAATTCCAACCGACCACCAAAAATTCACATTATAGAACAGATAACACACTACCTGGGGGAGTGGTAAAAAATTGAACATTTATATAATTAAACGAACATTGATTGCGCGGGTGGTGATAACAATTTAAGAAATCAAGATTGCAAACTTAAAATAAACATACATATTTATCAGTATAAACTAAGCATTGTATATTGTAGGAGAGACGAGTTATAAAGTAGATCAATTTCATCTTTACTGGGAACTTTTTAAATACTGTTCAGAATTAGCCGCGGACAGAACTCGAATTCTGGGAAAGTCTACTGTGGATTCTATAACTCTAACCACTGAGCCACCCTGTCGTACACCACACACAATTGTCAATCATAAATAATTCATGATTTTGGTGTTTATATAAAACTTGCAACCTTGATTTAAAAAGTTGTTATCACCGCCCGCGAAGTCAATAATCGTTTAATTATATAAATGCTAAATTCAATACCTTGTCCTTTTGTAGCGTGTAATCAAGTCTATAATGACAGATTTGGGGAGAATTATTGGAACTTTAAGTCCTAAGTGATGTCATCTAGGCTTCAGCTGAAGGAAACGCTAATCGAACAGATGATTAGTATATAAATTATATCTTTGTGAAGCGTGAGGTGGCTCAAAGATTGGACTCACAAACTACGAAGCAGACATGCCTAGGTTCAGGCCCTTCACGCGGAAAATTATGAACAGTACGTGAAGATAGTCTACTAAGGATGATACCAGTTTAAGGGATGAATTACATTTCTACACTATATGATACTTAGTTTATACTGACAAATGTATACTTATTGGATTGGTGCTTATATTAAGCTCACAACCTTGATTTAAATGGTCGATTAAGTTAGATGAATTACAAAAACCAAAAATCGGAAATCGTAAAACGTGCTTACAGCAGCACGCGCACACTTACACACAATTCACCATTTTATATGCAATTAATGTAGAATCTACTTTTTATTCTACTGCGTATTAAATATATTTCAAATGGCAGCTTCCGAAATGCGTAATTTCTATCTATTTCATGCTTTAAACAATATATAAAGATCCGCCTAGTTTGGAATGTTAATTATGTAAACAATTTATTCAGTGATTTTGGAACCGTTCTCCTCCTTGGTTGATATTTCAATTCAGGAATGCTCTTGGATTTTTTTGTTTAGTAATCGGCCTGTCAGAACAACAAATCGCAGAGGACAGCAGTTTCACGCATATAACCAAACTATTTTGAGCTATTGTAATTCAGGGGATCTTTTTTTTAAACATATGTTGAGCGGGCGCATGGTTTTAGAAATAGGTTCATTTTATCATTTGCTGCTTTTTAAAATCGAGGGGTATATATCTTGGTTGGCGCGTATCTCTAAATATAAAGACTAATGTATATTGTTTAATTGTTACAAATGACTTCAATGCTTTTCTGTAACACTTAATCTTTCAAGATACACGATTTCTAATAAAGCAAGTTTAACGTTCTTCAGAACAGACTTGCTTTTTTCTACAGGAAATATTAGACATAAAATTTTTTTTTGGTAAATTAGGTCAGCGCAGCGAAAAAGGGATGTACACTTTAGTTACTGTGAGATTTTGGATTATTTTCTTGTAGACTTTTAAGTTTCTGTCTCAAGATCCGTACGTAAGAATGTGCATTTTGTCGCTCGCAAGTAATCTGAATATGATTTTCTACTTTGGAATAATTCTTAGGCATGTCCATCAACATAAAGAAAGGTGGAATTGTCATTGACATGCCTCGGGTATGTATAGAAGTGCTGGTATTAATTAGCCGTTGCATATTTGATATTTGAGATAATAAATTTTAACATTACCTATAAGACTACCTAGCGGACTGCTCAGCGCAAATTAATCGACATCTACAAAATTCTGCGCATTGTGTTTAAATTAAAAAAACCGTCAATATATTTAGATGGTATACAATATATAATGTGCAACTCACATGGTGCATGCAAAGAGCTGAATCGATTTCAACCCACGTGGTTTTGAGTGGGATTACCGCCTGTCGCAATTCCCGCCAAAGCAGAAGAGTGGCCAAACTCATTTAGGAAATTTAATTAAATTACTACATGTTCCATAAAAAAATACTTGGACAGCGTAATATATACAGTTTAAAGTTCCTGATCCTTGAAATGAAACCAAAGTCTTAATTGGAACATTGTGTACAGGGCCGATGCGTATGTGATCCCAATGTATAATGTGTTATAATGCGCGACGCTGTCATCATACGTTTCCATATCACCATTGACTAGAGCGGGTCAATTTATGGCACTTTTAGGCCGCAAAATCGTGAATCATTTACATTACCAGGTACATAGCGTGTCTGTCTTTGTGATTAATAATTTCTCACAAATCCCTTCACTCTAAGGCCTTCCAGAGATGTACGGGCATTTGAAAATGTTACAGTAACAGGTTTTTTTAAAAATGGTTTCAATTTTGAGTAGACCTTCCTCTGCTCAATTTCCAACGTTTCATATAATTAACTCATGTGTTATCCTCGTTCGACCAAGATATATTTATATTCATTTCAGACTTAATAACATTTAGGCTTGCCAAATAGTTAACTGTTTAAATGTGCCGTCTCGGTAAACTGCCTAGACTAATATTTGGATATAAATTACATATGTTCATTTCATTTGAGTCGATATTTAAATTTAACATTAATTATTTATACTATTTTCCTTCGGTAAATCAGTTTAGTAGTTTGAGCGAAAGTAGTACTGCTTCATTTATATGATTTTCTCTAAAATTCATATGTTGAAATTAGTATGTCAAATATTGGAAATGTAATTATAAATACATAAACAGACACACAAGCACACACATATATAATGAGTAGATGAATAATAGAAGGATGTTATTATATTTTTTCATTTTAAAATTAAAATAGCATAAGATATAAGCGCAAATTCATCAACTAGATAACGTTCGTTTTGATTAGGCACTCATCAAATAATTTCAATGATTAACACGTCCAGAGCTTCAATCTGAAAACATGGTTCAAAGTATTGCAATTTATCCACCACGAAACCGAATTTGCGCACTTAATTCCATTTGCCGGGATATGCCCCCTTATAATTCGGTCAGCCTTTCATTCAGGTAGATTTACCTTCAAAATTAAGGAAAATCGAGCATATTCTTGATGCGTGTCCAATTAAAACAAAACTGATGTACACGGGGAAGTGAATTTGGCAAATTATGCTATTATTAGCATACACTGATAAAAAATTATAACAAAATAAAACGTTAAAATTAATTTAAATATTCATTCAAAAATGGCACAATGGATGGCTGAATATTTCGTAAAATACTTTGCAATATAGAATACATCCAAGTGATTAATATTTTGGTTAATAGCTGATAAATGGATGTTGTGCACAGCTTAGTGATCCAAGTGGATACGCTTCAAGGCTCTGAAGCAAATGCGATCCGGTTCAAGCCCCATATATGGTGATTATGGTGTGTTCTTGATGGGTTCCCGGTGAGAACGAAATCGAATTTCAAAAAAAAATACATTTCCTCTGTTGTAAAACATCTAGCTTTTACCGAAATTGAATATGTATGTAGGCGATAGTAAATAAACAGCAAAGAGCAACACAACAAATGTATCAGGTACGCCGTCGGTTTTGCCTTTATTCGGCACTCATTGAGTAATTTGGAGTATAGACACAGTTGGAGCATCAACCAATAGGTTTATCTTCAGTTTTGAAACTCATCCAGTATGCCAGGCGAGCCGCACTTCATACACAAAAATAAAGAAAGTTCAGAAAACGAAATTCAGAGTATCTCTGTCAATGTATAAAACTCCTGATTTCGTGACGTGAAACGTATGCACTCGGATTCAAATCTTGGCGTGTATCTAACTACTGTCATATATAAACGTGACTTACTCACTTGATAAGCTGTGTGAGATCTTATTAAATAGGACTTTGATGCAAAATACTTTTTTGTATAAAAAAGTCATACCAGTGACATTATATATATTAACCAGACGGAGACTCAAATAGCTCCAATATTTAATGTGTTTTTGATATCGCTACTCTGACCAACAATTATCCTGCTTTTTACGATTACAAGTCTACAGACAAGGCTTCGCACATAAAATTCACTATTTCAATCAAAATTTTAAAATGTTCACAATTCTGTTAAATATTTTTTAAGAAGTATATGAAGATAGGCATCTCTGTTTTGTATATCAAAGTATTACAACAAGCTGAAATTAAACACGCCCGCATCCAAATTAGAACTATAAGTAAGTATGAAAGCAAACAATTAAAATAAACTGAAAGGACTGTTAAAAAGATTGAAAAGTTAACATCATTGAAGACTCTACTTAACATAGCGTTATGAGCACTAATATATTTAATTTTCAAACTAAAAAATACTTTTAAATATGCTTAAAAATAATGTCCCTAAGAAGAGCCTATATTAAAAGTACCTAAAACTATTCATGTTGCATCAGCCACTGAAAAAGTTTCGTTTTCTACATCAAGTTTAAATCTATTTTGTGGACGTAGTCTTGTTCTCATTTCTTATATGTGCTCTGAAGTAGTTATTGCCATGCGACTTTGCTATTTATGCTATGACATACTAGTTGACAGTTGACATGAGGATTAAACTTGCTTATACCACCTCATGTTATAATGGAGCTCAAACGCAGGCTTCAACCGAAAAGTGAGCACTAATTTATGACTTCAGTTGTAGTCAATCGCAAAGAATTTGGCATCGAGATTAAATTTCAAATAGGACCAGTATTATTTAAATTCAGTTTAGATAGAAATGCGTGGATTCGCAAATAGGCCTGCTTTAAAGTGTTTAATGTCTTCGTAAAACAAACCGACTGTTGCCGTTCTCCTTTAGGCTGAGGACGCCGACTATTTAGTACACGCAAAAAATGCTGCGTAACTTCTGCCGCTGGTGGATCATCATTAACTTGAAAACCGCTCAATAGATCTTAGTGGAGTTGCGGATTTTGACCCCATCACAATAACTTGGTCGCATACCGAGTGGTACTACAGTTTTATGAAACCAATGGTAACATCAATTTTCCAAAATTAAAAATTTACCTATTTTTATATTCAAAGTTAATCAATCTTCAACATGTTAAATGACCTCCAAATACGCCCTTATGTCAAAGATGTTTACTCATACATCACGAATTCATCATTCTCTGGTTTCTTGACGACTTTTCCAGAACCAGTTTAAACATGTCGTGCTGGTATTTCGTTAGCTTTCACTTTCATATTATGTCGATCTCTTTCTCTTTAGTTGCCTTGGTTTTAATCATCGCTTATTTTGCTCATTTATCTGGCTCCTCTACTTTTTGGCAAATATTCGAGTCAGATCTCTCCTCAGCATCTTGAAACTTCGATGAGTATCGTTCATAAGTCTTTTCCTCCGTCCAGGTAAACTGTGGTAATCTGCGACCCTATGCTACACACTCTACTGTGCCATTTACTTCTATAAATGCATTTTTATCAGTTAACAATTGACTTTGAATAGCCCCTTATAGAACGAAGTCAGAAAATTTTCTCTTTTCTCTTTAATCATGTATATATGAGATTCCAGCTATAAATCTGGAGATCTATAGCATTTAGATTAAAGATAAACGACTCATTTTATCTCTGAAGACTCCACCAAACTTGTCTACTGAACTAGGGGCCAAATCGACACAAATTAGAGCGTATATTAAAAAATATCCACGCATTCTCTATGGCTCTCCATAAACAAGTTCTTATATGGATAATCCTAACTCTACTCTGTATCTGTTTTTCATTGCAAGCAAAACTGTGGGAAAATAATTTATCCAACTAGATTCTGCATTCTTTAAATCTAGTTTGCGAGCTTGAAGTAAACACCAATCCCATTGTATTTAACCAGTCGACGAACAACATAACAAAACTACCGCCAGTCGCCAGTTTTGTTATGTTGTTCAACGACTGGTTAAATACAATGGAATTGGTGTTTACTTCAAGCTCGCAAACCTGATTTAAAGAAATGTTACCACCACCTGCGCAATCAATTATGGTTTAATTGGATTCTCCATTGCTGTGTATTTTAGCCTTCAAATTCCTGTGCAGCCTCTCAACCATTCCATTAGCACTAAGATTATATGCACTTGTGTTTTATTTCTATCTCCATAGCTTTCAATGATCTGATAAAAAGTTGATATAAACTGACTAACACGATCACAAGTTACAATAACTGGTACACCATACCATAATCACAAATTATGTAAGAAAATAAGTTAGACTTCCTGATTTGCTACTTCAAACTGACGACTAAAAAGAAAAACCATAGTAAGTAAATATCTTTGTCCAAATATTTCGGGCATTTACCTTATATCGATGTGTACATACATGAAGCGACCCAGTGATATTTTAATTTCGGTTCTCGTGTGACACCAAACTTTACAAGTTTGACACCGAGCACATGTCCTTACCCAAACCCTTATGTTTTTCGACATCTTAGGCTATACAAATCTATCAGTGACTATCCTGATAGTTGCCTTAATGGAAGAGTGACCAAATTCATACGGCTATTGTATTACCTTTCTCCTTAATTCAAATGGTACATAGAGTCTGGGTTGGCTCCTGGAGATTTGAAATATAAACCACTTATCTCCAACCTACTTACGTGCATTCGCGGATTTCTTATCAAACACAGCTACCAAAGGATCAATAACCTTCACTTCCATCCATTACTGGGCAAAACCATTAGAAGATATAACTGAGTCGACGAGTGGCTCCAACCGGATCATATCTACAGCTGATACATTTTGTCTACTGAGAGTATCTACCACCACATTCTCTCTTACTGACATATGCGAAAAGATAAAATAAAATTCTGCAAGTTGGATTATTTGTGAATTCATCCTCCAGGAATAATAAATCTTCTTCTTCTAGGATACTTATCGATGGTTAATTTTTGGTCAATTTCGTGAACTTATGTCCATTAAACTTGTGTTCATAATTTCGAACTACAGCATAAACTTCTAGTAACTCTTTCCCAAGCGTGTCATATAGTTTTTAACTATCTTGGAGTTTCTGACTATAGAATGCTATTGTTTTGACCATACCATTATCTCTCTGATGTAGCACTGTCTTCATTGCTACATCGAAGGCATCTTTGACCAGCTTAAACGGCTTAGACTAGGCCATAGATGCTAATATGGTGATTTCACTTAACTGATCTTTGGTCATCTGGAATTTGTGCTTGTCGTCCTGGCTAAAATAAATAGTCAAGACCTTGTGATCGTGCTCCGTTCACAAACTAAATGTCGAGTTAACGACCCTAAAATTCCAGCAAAATCTGGTATAAAATGATGTTAGTAGCTAAACCTCCCCAAAAAACAACCCAGTTGGTGTATATTTCGGGCTTCTGGCACATCTCTAATCGCTTTGATCTTATCTTCCAAGAGTTTAATCCCATCCTTGGAAATAGAGTGTCCAAGAGATTTCATATTTGAGCAACCAATCCCGCTCTTTTCTGGCGTGACAAATACCACATAATTTTTCAGTTTGGATAACACGGTGTTCAGTTGCTCCTACTGTTCCTCCCTAGATTGACTACATATAATGATGTTACCTACATACACTCTAGCAATTGAACAGTCCTGAAGAGCCTCCTCCGTCAGACGCTGGATTTCTCACTTGCATTCTTCAGACCAAAAGGCATACATAAGAATTCATGCGATCCTCCTCCTGGAAATCGCACTGCAGTGAACGGTGTAGATTCTGCCTCCATAGGTATTCGATAGTCCACTTTATGCAGGTCTAAAGTAGAGTAAACCTCATACCACATTATATCCCAGAGAAAATTACACTGGTTCGGCAGAGGATACGAATCGACATTTGTTACTGTATTCAATAGATGATAATTACCAAACATTCTCCATTGCCTCGGTTCAGGTTTAGGAACTACCACTCTTGGAGATGCAAAGTTGGAATTTGAGCACCTACAAATACCTTCTATTTTTAATCGCTTAAATTTTTAAATAACAATTTTTTGTTTGTGTTATGGCAACAGTTGAGCTTTCGGAGAACAGGGTAATGGTGCCATTGTCTCGATTTTGTGTTCTTTGCCTGACTTTAGCCAATTCCGCTTAGCATTTAAAGGTAGAAACACGGCTATATGTTTCCATTGATTGGGTCTGGGTAGTCTCACTGACCTAACTACTGAGGTCCCAGTATTAATATAAGTCACTTTCCGCGTGCCTTGTCATATGGTTCTGGACCTGGCATCTAAAGCAAAGTTGAAATAGATAAAAAAACTTCATCCCAATGATATTTTATTATATGTCAGTGACCAGAATATTCCACGTGAATGAAGATTTCTGCTCCAATTCCACCTGCAATTTACTAACGCATTTAACCACAATTGGATTTCCGTTAGCAGGCTTAAGTTTATAATCGAATGTAGAGCTGTCAATATCCACCACATCGGATCGAACTATACTCATTTTGTCACCCGTGTCTACTAAGAATTTTAATCCTTTGATTTCATCCTTTAAGACGAACTTGCTGATGCTAAAAACCGAAACTTCCTCAAAATTACATTCTAACCGAAGTCTAACAAAATTTCGGACTGCGCTATTGCATGTATCTTCCATCAAAGCTCCTAAACCTAACTTTAATAATTTTAGGATGCTTCGTTCACGCACTCCTTGGAGCCTTGTATGCGCAACCCCGCCCTACGGCTCCTACTAGTAGGGATCCTTATAATTTTCCGGAGGGTTACGCCTGGCCACAGGACAAGTTCTACCTTTCCATCGGGACCACCTAGTCGTGGAATTTTGCATCCTGCGCTCTGACACTTCTAAAGCTCGGCATACAAACGGTGCAAAATGCACCAATCGCGTGGTCCTTGAACACTCGATCGCGATTCGCCTCCCCGGTGCTTGGAGGTTTGCTTTTGACCTCGAGAATTTAACTTCCTCTGCTTAAATTTTCCACCTTGTGTTTAAACAAACACGTATCCCGTATGAGGGTACTAAATGCATTCTCTAAGGTCAAGAGTCTATCTGAGGTTAGTCTGAGTTGCTGCTGTTACTGAATACACCTTAGTTTCCTGCTGACGATACACGTTATCCAATCCTTTGAGCTTCTATAGCGACTCTAATTCTTTTGTATCATAGACATCCAGAATATCTCTTAATCTAGCAGGAAATTCTCTTATGAATATAATGTTTTAAACTTCTTGAGAAATATGAAGCCCAATGGATTTCAAAGTTACTCCATCTCGAAATTCAGACGGAAGTTGATTTCCCATCGTTTCCATGCTTAATAAGTAAGTTATCTGTTTTATCCTCTCGGATTGATATCGTTTATCAAGTTCTTCACTAAAAGCTGAAATAAAATAAATGATTCGGTGTCCATGATGAATTTTCTGAATTTTTATGGGCTTCTTTTCACTAGGCTGAGACGAACAATTCTCTGGTGTCGGTGATGCTTCTAAGTTTAAATGACTTTGCGTCGTCAACATAATCAGAATGAATGCCTGGTCTGTACGTGGTGAATCTTATACTGCTATCCATATAATGGCGACTAATGCGATATACATCTTTAGCATATCTATCCGCATAGTGTATCCAGGCGCTGTCGCCAACTTCTGTAGAGGCCCCTTATCAATACCATAGGTCAATCCATGAAACGCCGGGCTCGGAAAAAACATATACGCGGAGTGATCATCTAACGTAGACTAACTAAATTGCTCAACGCTTTCTCTGAAACCAAATTTCCTAAGTCCTCTGTGTAATTGTTCTGGATTCTCGCACTTATTGCTATTATCCATTATGGTAAAATTAGCCATATATTATATATATATATATATATAAGATATACATATATATTATAGCAATGTATGTTTGCTTACCAATCGCACTGATTGCCACTACTTTTCTCATGTAGCGAGTAACTTTTAAAACAGAATATCCACGTTTATTACCTGAAGCGAATTTGAGATCCTTCCTGTAATATAAATAAGAATAATTATTTGTAATCAACTTCAATAATTTATTGTTGAAATATCGCGTCGCTAAATGATTTCCAAGAAACCAATAAATTTTATGCCAGTAACATGCAGCATACGCAACACACAACTCAAAATCTCAAGAAGACTGAATAATAAAATCACGAAAAACAATTCAAAATCTTCGACAATATGCACAAAGAAAAATTCCAAAATAATTAGAACTTTGTTTTCTGAAAACAGCGTTAACATCAATTTTCCAAAATTTAAAATTGCATCATTTTTATGTGAGGAGTTAATTTATCACCAACAAGTTAATTGATTTCACACTGATGAGCCTTTATTTGCTAGGCTACGCCGCATACTATATTTAGATGTACTGATGGAATCTGATATTTAATTTTCATTATCTGTGAAGATTTTACGTACTCTTAGATGAGCGTATTCGAACTTTTAATTTCTCTTGAGTTTAAATAATATACATATTAACTAATAAATTTTTGTGAGTATATGGTTGCTTGCGGATAAATTTATTGACGCTGTATATTCATAAATTGATTGATATCTAGTTACTCTTCAACTGATAATTTGTACGTTTGAATAAACGCATACAAACACAAATGCACTAAAACATAATTCTCTCTCTCTCTCTCTCTCTCTCTATATATATATATATATATATATATAGATATAGATAATTAAGAAACATTTAATGCTTCAATCATTGATAAGAAAATGTAAAAGGAATCCCACAGGCACTGATCAGTGAAGCCAGTGGTACCTAGAGATACGAGCAGCCTAACAAACGAATTTTTTGAGATACAAGCCGGATTTCGAGCCATATTTTTGTTCAAGATATGAGCCGTGTTTTCGGAGCGTCCCGCTAGTTGGCGCGCAAGGGGTCGAGCATCATCCAGAGAATCTCTCGCTCACTGACACGTGTTACCCGCATGTGAATCAAGTGTATCCTGTGCGCTGTACTCTTTTTCTTGATTTTGCGTGATTACTGAACTTTTGTCTTATTATAAGGCTGAGGGAAAGTGATTACTAGGACAATAGGTAACATAAGGAATGGGATGATGTCGATAGAACTAAAGCAAGAAATAATAGAAAAACATGGGCAAAACCAAGTGATAATTAATTTTACGTAAATGATAAGCTTAGTTTAAGTTTAAAGTTAAGGGCATTGTTTTAAGTTTTTTCTTTCATTTGAAATAAGGAATGTGTAGTTTTAGTTTTAGAGTTACGAAAATAGTTTAAGTTCTAAAAAAGCGCCGTTTACCTACTTGTCTAGAGTGCCCTCATCCCTTTCTCTCTCCTTCCTCCTTGCCGTTCACCTTCGTTGGCCGCACTCGTCTGTCTCCAAAGTAAGACTATTATGATTAATAACTCTTTTATTTCTTTATTTCATATTTTGTTATGTTTTTGTTTATTATACATGTTTATTTGTTATTTAAAAACATATCTTTATTCATAATTTACAATGGATTGGGGAATTTTCATAGGTCCTGAACGGAATAAATGGAATTCAGTTATTTTAAATGGGAGAAATTCGTTTGAGATACGAGCCGATTGACTTACGAGCTCGGTTCTGGAACGAATTAAACTCGTCTTTCGAGGTACCACTGTACTATTTGCAGGACTGTTAGCTAACAGGATTTTACCATATAAACAGGCTTCTAGATGAATTAAATTTCTTTTGCTGTGGCTATGAATCTTATACCATGAACTGTTTAAATTATATCAAATCTATGTCCTCCTTAAATAGACTTTAATGCACAGAGTCTACAGTGCAAGTTAAAGCGTTGCACTATTGGCCAGAATCTGATTTTGTTTTGGCAACCTTTTTACTTATTTTCTCTTTTATATATTTGATACTTTGTGTTATTTGTTAAAATGGTACGAGATTCAATCCAGATTGATCGGTCGTATGAGGTTTTAAACCCTGTGCTAAATGTATTTTGCGCTGAACTTTGCCCATAATTTCAGATGGAAATTTTCGCTATAATTAACATATCATGATTTGAATCAAAATTCATTTTATACATCTTGCTGGTTTGATCAAGTGTATATAAATACCTTGACTTATGGTTTTTGCATATCGTTTACCTGATATACTGTTAGTTCCGTAATGATGCATATAAATGTAACTGATGGAGTAAATTTTTTTCGTTATGCTTTGAAGATGTGTCAGACGTGTCGTCTAATAATAAGTTTAAAAATGGCGACAAATGTGCCCAATTATATGTCCAAGGCGTATGATGGCAAACGACCTAACTCCGTATCGGGCGGTCACAATTTTGTTTACTATTTGGTCAAATTAATTAATATGTCTTCTCTGATTTATCTCTAGTTTCGATTAATAACTTACCTGGTTTAATATCACGAATAAAGTTACATTGGTATTTAAAAAGATTGGAAAAGATTTGTAATTTTTGTCTGAACTTTATGTTGAAGTCTTATTTTTAATTAATCAAATATATGAGAATTTTCTGCATTACCATAAATAGCCCGGTTTTATTTGGTTCGTTGATATTCTTATAAATTATTTATGGCTCGTGCTTACGATTTAAATTTTTTCAGAACTATATCTCGTAAAATTTGTTTTTTCTGAAAATAAATGCGAAAATTCGAGAGTTACATAAAATTTTATGTAGCAAATGTTTGACATCGCGGCACTTCTACTTCGGGTGATTTTATATTTATTCCTATTTGATTAAATATGACTCAAAATTCGCCAATAAAGAACAAACATGATACATGACAAGCACGAAAATAATGCAAAGTTATTGGGTGTGCTCTTTAGTAAAGCATACATGATATAATAGCAATAAAGTAATACCTCGGTGAAAATGTCCTGAATATGCTACACCGTAGATGATCAGGTAGAAAAGATCAATTTATCGGTCTATGTGTTGGAAATATCAGAGTAAACAAGGATAACAGAAAGATGACATGTCGAATAGTTCAAAACAAACAAATTAAGTATCCTTGCCTCTGCCCAGCTCCTGGTAAAAATTTTGCTTATATTTCAAAGTTCGCGGTATTGCATTAAAGCGCAAATAACTTTTGAACTATATATAAATAAATATATGCAGTAAATGATTAAATAAAGCCAGGCATGTGTTAAGCCAAGGTAAGTCCAAATATGAAATTAAGCGAAATGACTATAAATGGACAAGCGAGTTACACATGTATTGGCATGAATTAGTACAGATTTCCCTATCATTGGCTGTCTTATTTAATGATTATTAGAAAATAATTGTTGATATATTATTTATTAATTAAATTAATAATTGAAATCTATTTACCATGTCACTAGAATTGAAGTAGGGCAGCTAGAAAATACTGTTAGTTTTGTTCAATCTGTTCTAAAAAATACATTTTTAAGTTGTATATTTTCATTTAATTAAGTTATTAATGAATCGAACACTAGGCATTTATTTTATGGATTTTAGGCGTCTAAGTATTAACATGATGCGTACGTTAATGGAAAATTTTGATTTGAATAGATTAGTCCAATAGAAATGAAGTTATCGAAAAGCGAATGACATTGTAGATCTTATGTACAATGTTGTACAATAATTAATTTATGCAAGAATGATGTCATAATTAATCGAACAGCATGCTTGCTATGAATTTTCATGAGTTTGCAAAATTTTTGTATTCACGATTTACACCGATGTGTTAGATATAAAGGCACGTTTTGATGATATTTACTCTAAATCTGATTAAAGCCAAAAATTGTTTGTCTGGTCTTCTTCCTTATAAACTGGGCATCTGTGTTCTACAGTAGACTTGCTGAAGGATGCTGGCAGTTGCAGGAATTTAACTTTAACTTTAGATAATTCAACTCAAGTTTGCAAGCTTGATGCAAAAACCAATCACAATTTATACCGATTGCACAACACAGAAGAAATGCATTCCGTCAAATGTACTGACGTTCTTCGACCTTCAATGATATTTAAAATAGCATGACGGAAAAATGACTAGCGCGGATCAAACCGCAATGTACATTTGAAGAACGCGTAAGTAGATCTGCAGTTCTCACCTCTATTATCCTCGCATGAACTAAACTTGACCTGAAATTTCGGCTGCACATTTTACAAGCATTAAATTTTTGTAGCTCTCGACAAATTTACATAAATTATTTAATTAAACAGTCATTAAATGTGTAAATATTGGTCACAATTATGAAAACCCCGTTTAGATTATTGTTATCATCACCCACGCAAACAATGATTGTTTAATTGTTTAACTAAAAAACAGGTATCAGATCACATTTACGAGGCCGATGAAGCACGACGTACAGAGAACTTGTGATTTGCAGAGCATTTTGGTCTATACAACTATTTTACTGTCTTTGAAGGAGAGGGCGGGGGCAACTTTTAAATTAATGAACGAATTAAATAAATCTATTTAATAAAAAGAAATTATTTGCGTGAAATTTTAAACGTGTAACACATTTAGATACTGTTTGTAGCTGAGAACTAATATATGTGCAATTGTGTATTAGGTGTTGCGCACCTTGTAACAAATTAGTTCAAATATGACCTGAAGGATAAACCAAAGACGGTACGAAAGGAAAGTATAATCTCGTGCACATTTGCTTCGTGCTTACTCGCGATCCATCAGAAACAAGCTTGTTTCATTAGTTGCATTTGTTAAACTTGTGAGGATGAGCCAACTGAAGAAGGCTGCCGATAAGGATAGCCGAAATATTTCCAGAAGGATAACTACTGGAACAATACAAGCTGCGTTAGTTAAAACGCAGATCAAGTAATTTCAATTAATCCAGGTTCGCAAAGACAATCTTCATTCAACTTACCTAATTAGTTTGTCTTGTAAAACTGGAGAGGATGGAACAACTGAAGAAGGCTGCCGATAAAGGCAGCCGAATAATTTTGTTGTTCAAATTAGTAAACTACTAAAATCATTAAAGCGTAAGTCAAAAGGCAGAACAAGTAATTAATCCAATATCGCCAAAAATATTTTTCTTCTTTTAAGGAACATTTTGCATGGAATTTTAGCGACAAAATGTGAGACTGAAATTAAAACAGGCTATAATCTCGATAATCAAATGGTAACCAAGAATATATAAAAGGAAGACAACAGTTTGCAATTGGACATTCTATAATTTAATCAGACATTACACAGAAGAACATGCTCCTTGTTAGTAAATGTTTTCTTTTACTAAAACTATACTGTGCTATATATATATATATATATATATATATATATATATATATATATATATGCAGAAACTTTAAAGTACAATTCTCAATGGTATCAAGTGTAATGTAGGGTAACGTGGGAGCATTTACGTAAATGACCTACAGTTTAGGATTCATTATCGCAGTTGAATTAAAGTAATTCCTGGTTAACATACGCGCTATAATTCCACATATTGCCATTACGAGCGTGAATTCAATTTGAAAAGTATAATTAATTTGAAATAAAAGAGACGTTACTGTTGACTACAAGCATGAATTTTAATACAAATTCGTAAGATCACGATAAACTAACGTAGGTCAATCAAACTAACGGTTAACATATCGAGTTAAATGAATCGCCGGGCATATGGAATGATGAATACATACAGAAATGAACTGTTAATCCATGAAGCACATAGCAGAAAACTATAGGACCTTAAGCCAAGATTAGACGTAATGAACGCAAAAGATTGGACGCTTTTCTCTTCACATACAATTAACGATTACATCTTCTTTCCGTTTTCCATCTGGCAAACGAATAAATAAAGGTTTTTTGTAAATAATTGATAAGAAAGTGAAACATCTTGTATTTGAAAAAAAATTCTTGTTACCTTTCTATGGGAAAATTTGTGGTAATTAAAGACAACGTAGAACTCACAAAAAGACAATATGTACATATTCATAAATTATAAAATAGAGGTTTTCACTAGTCACGCTATTTGTCTGCATAAACGAAGCACTCTTCATGAATTAATTATTATTATCCAGATATGTAATAATAAATATAAAAAATAGTCCAATACAAGGGCTACAAGTATTGCAGAAAAATAAATCCTACTTTTGTAGACAAAATGTTGTTATAGGTATTACGAACCTAGAACCCAATTAGTTCAGTTGTGACCAGAAGGATAAACCAAAGGCAGCATGAACGGAAAGTATAATCTCATGCACATTCGTTTCGTGCTTACTGGCGACTCATCAGTAGGAGCCGGTATTACGCCCTTTAACCACTATATATTTGGGTCAGGAATGTGGGATAATAGGACGATACAATCTCCAAGACGAATGTGTAAACCTGCAGTAGAGTAGCTAACATCGTATAGTCTGGACAATGCGACTTCAACGCTAACTCACTCCATATAATATATATACCGAATCTGTAAAGGATACTAACACTATGGCTATTGTGTTAGTAACCGATACTAACATTATAGTACCGAAAAGGTACATGGTACTAATACTATGGTTTCCAAGTCGGTACATGGTACCAACATGATGGATATCAATATATGCTATAGTACACCGAAATTGAGAATTACAACTATTTCTGAACACCTGTTACTCCAGTAAATCCATACATTCTGGTCTTGATCGATATCAGTTATCACATTTCGCGGGAAGTATGACATCATTAAATTCAATATATAACAGTTAAATACAGTTTGTTGCGGCGAACTAATATATATGCAAGTATGTATTAGGTGTTGCGAACCTAGTAATAAATTAGTTCAGTTGTGACCAGAATGATAAACCAAAGGCAGCCTGATCCCACATTCCTCACTCAAATATATAGTGGTTAAAGGGTATATTACCGGCTCCTACTGATGAGTCGCCAGTAAGCACGAAAATAATGTGCATGAGATTATACTGACCGTTCATGCTGTCATTGATTTATCCTTCTGTTTTCAACTGAACTAATTTGTTACTAGGTTCGCAACACCTAATACATACTTGCATATATATTAGTTCTCCGCAACAAGCAGTATTTAAAATGTTGTTTTACTTAGATTTCATAAATAAATACATTCAACCAGAATATTAGTTCCTTGTCTAATGGCTGTTTTAAAAAATATTTTCACTGCATTCTGCATCTAAAGTGTTTATTTTACAACATTTGTAAACAAATTTCGAGTTTTTCTCTTTATTTTTGCAAATGAGCTGATATGCACTGACGCGTTTCGAACTTCCATGATCATCACGACGACAAACTGACTACCGTGGATTAAACCGCATTGCTTATATATGGAAATCAATGCGGTTTGATCCTCGATAGTCAGTTTGCCGTCGTACTCCGATGATGATCATGGAAGATCGAAACGCGTCAGTGCATTGCGGCTGGCGGTAGTTTTGTTATTTTGTTCACTGACTGGTTAAATACAATGTAATCGTTGTTTACTTGAAGCTCGCAAACATGATTTGAAGAATTGCTACCACCACCCGCGCAATCAATTATTGTTAAACGAGCTGATATATTTAAACGCACACATAAGTACAAAACACATAGTTATAAACGCATATATCAGTATAAACTAAGAATGTAAGTAAACCAGTTCTTATTTTATACTGATTTATGTAAGTAATCATTTCTTAGTTTATACTGATATATGCAAATAATTAATGGGTCAGTTGCTTATATTATGATCGAAACCTTGATTATAGTAATTGTTACCACCGCCCACGTAACCAATGTTCGTTTAATTATAAACAAAGTTGCAACTTCTTCACATTTTGAGGATTCAGAATATATAAATTAATAATTTAAGCTTTCTAGATCTGTAAAATGTCTTAATTATTTCAGGGTTTTTGGGTCAAATTCTTCTTACATATTAAATAATTAATACACATCATTCTTTACAAAATGAATAATTGCATCTCAATGGTGAATTCTGATTGGTCAGCCCGATAAAAAGGCATGCGTTCCACTTCGTATGTGTTTCAACGCGATACATTGAATGACTAACACTCTTGCTCTCATGATATCAAGGTGCATAGGTCATCCTCAATTATTTTGCAGATTAAATTGGGTTTTACCATTGATTAAAACTGTCCTGTGTGTTGTGTTTCCGCCCACATTACACCTACGTGTATTTTTTGTTCTAAAGAACGTAGTTGGCACAACGTGCATTTAATCAAAGCGATTAATCTGCGCGAATCTGTAAACTAAGGATTATTTGTCTCCGTTGACCAGCACTGCAAATACAACTTGACAACTGCTACCACTTACCGACACCACTGCCGACAAGACGTCATGGCTGACATAAAGTTTGTCAGGACCTCAAGAATGCCGTCTATGCTACGTTTTCTATAAATTTAACATACAGCACAGATGAATTTGGTACTGACCCTTTTCAGGATTTCTTAATAATGCTGTTTCATGCATTTAAAATAAATCGTTAGATTCGACGAATAATAATTTACGTTTATCGGTAAAATATTCTAAATTAAAAGCGATAAATAAGATAGTAGTCAAAATTTTTGTGATCCGCAGACAATCTAATTTAAATTCATAGCACATGTGTAAAACTATTTCTCCTTTAAGAAATTGTATGGCCTAGACATTTTTTTGGTGGAGAACTAATATAATTTCAATTTATGTCATATTTGAAACAATTTGTTATTAGGTGCGCAACATATAATACACGATTGCATGGTTTTTCACTTATACAATTAAAAAAACTTGATATGAATGCAATACACACATTGCTCATAATTATACCAACATTTTCATTTTAACACTATAACAACGCCCGTCTCATTAAACAAAGTTGAAAATAGATAACTAGCTGATACAGATTATTCTGCAGTCGGGAATGCATTTATTGGCCCAAATTTTATATTGATAAAAACTGCAGTGGTAAATGAGGTTTCCTAACAGCGAATAACTTTGCTTGCATTGTTATTTAGGGAAATAATACTGATATATATACCTTTGTCTGTATACAAATTTCAATGTACCTGCAACGCTCAGTACATCGGCAGATCAAAAAAGAGGCTCGAAACTAGAATAAATCAGCATCTCCCTCAAAAACTATTAAAGAGGGGTGCAGCTCCTGCACAAAAATCAGCAATTTGCGAACATGTACTACTCACAGGTCATGCTGTTAGTAGTAACAATTTTTCAGTTCTCTACAAGGCAAAAACAGAGAAAATGCTTCTGGCTTTTGAAGCTATTGCAATTAATAAGCTGAAGCCCTGCTTAAACGCGCAGAAAATAATTCAAAAAGAAATTAAATTGGACTGGAACAAAGGCATAACTGACAGGCCTTCAAAAATAGCCAACGTTTCGCAAAATACGACACATCCATCAATTACGGACGCAATTACAATGAAAGCGATGACACACCAAATGACGTTACGCAAAAGGATTGGTTCAAAATTGCGCAAAAGTAGTGGTCTAAATTGCACAAAACAAAGACTAACATAACGAAGAGGAGATTGGTTACAACAAATGTACAGTGGGATTGGATGAACGAATATACTAACGAATCCAGAACAATGGCTGTAGATACTGGTAGAAATAAGATTTATTAATATATATATATATATATATATATATATATATATATATATATATATATTTATAATTAGGAAAACAGAACACATAAATAACAAAGTGGATAAAGGCCATTTATTTCGTGAATACTAATCATCTCTTATACAATCATACATATTTATACATTTTGGGTTTTCAATTGATTATGCTAGTGGTAACAAATCTGACTCGTTTTTACTTCTGTTTCTTGTTTTGGCTAGTTGGTGAGTGTGTATGCGTTTGTGTTTGTGTGTATGCGTGTTTGCATGTAAAGGTCATTCTCGCAGTATTGCAAAGTGATGTCTGAGATCTGGTCATTATTGTTTTGATGGCTTGAGAATTAACCATTTGTGCGCATTGTTCACTGTTACATATACAAGTGCTATTTTTCCCAGTGTAGTTGATCGTTTCACCTTGTTGCGCAAAGTTGTCATTTCCACATGGTAACAGCGCCAGTGTGGATTGCAGTGTTAAACGCTCACATTGTTTGGAGACTTCTGTCATCGTATGCGCCTCTGTTATTTCCACTTCAGTTTGTTGCCAATCCGATTGTATGTTTGTTGATTCTAGTCGAGGGCCTGTTTGTTCTTGACTGGATACTAGTAGATTGTTGTTGAATTTTGTTATTCTTGGCCAGTCGATAAGAATATCATGTTGATGAAACTTTTGAATATTAAGGTCAGGTGCTTGTTGTTTTATGTAAAGGGCTTCATAAATAAATAATAATTTTTCTGATTTTGCTTTATGTAGAATTGTGAAATTGGTCGAATTGACAGGGTGCCCCGTTGCCAATATATGATCGGAAATAGCTGATTTTCCTGACGGTGGCAAGCTTTTGTTAATCAATTTCTGTGGCAAATGTTGCTGGATTCTGCTTATCAATTGCTTCTTCGTACGTCCGATATATGTGCTACCGCACATACATGAGAATTTGTAGACTATGAATGATTTGGAGAGAATTGGCAATTGATCTTTGGCATCCAACCTCATGATTCTCTGTGTACTAAATGTCATATTAACTTTAACACTGGGAAAGTTGTCCTTAGTTATTCTATTCAGCCACCATGCAATTATTGAGGCTGGTACGTCGCTTCTAATGAAACGCTCTGGGTAGTTGTTCATTAGCAAAATTTTCCTGAGGTAGCCCAGTTCTTCCTCAATCTTGTGTTCAGAGCAGATCTTCCTGATTCTGTTTGCTAGGTTGTTTACTAAGTTTCTTTTGTGGGATTTTGGCACACTGCTGTTGTAGTGAATGTATTGTCCGGTGAAAGTGGATTTTCTATATATGGCCAGTGTCAAATCTCCGTTTTCTTCTCGAGTGAGTTTGATG